>JAGDQP010010705.1:398-38030 GCA_022664845.1 Lepisma saccharinum
GTGTGCAATAAAAAAAACACCGCACCTGACCTTACCTAACCTCCGAATGCCCTTGATCACTACTTTTATTAAGGTAAGAGCAGATGTTTTAAGTGTCTATAAGTAAATGCAAAGCATTTTAAGTGTAAATGAGGGAAAATCGTGAAAAAAATGTGCGTATATGGCCCGAAGTGCATATAGTATAAAAGTACCGGAATGGAATGTTCTAACCATGATGCGCCCAGAAATTTAGCTTTCAGAAGTTAAATAGAGAAGAACAGTGAAAATCCGAACGAAAAATGTCAAGTGGTTCTCTGGCGACGTAAAACTATAACTGCACGGGCCTATGTGCAAAGCCCTTAAATTTCCTTCCTAAACTTTGATTAGAGGGCGCTTTGTAATCTGTTGACGTGAAAAAAGCATTACGTAAGTACAAAGTGCGGTGCTATCCTATTTTGTTAAGACATTTTTATTTGCAATAAATTTTTTACTTCTTTACCACAAAATGCTCTCTTAATGCCTTACAAAATGTCTTATAATGGGAGAATTGAATTAATTGCTCAATTATTCACGTACTACCTAACTTTATGGTCGCGCTATTACATTGATGAAAGCATCAATCCGTCCACAATGCCAGCGTTATTTTGTAATGAAAAGTGCAAGTGAATAAGTTAACTTTACTTTGCATAGTTTATTGAACCGCCTTCTGCGGTTAAGGCAGTAGTAAGTGCGTTTTGTGACGTCGCTGTCACTCCGTCGCGTGACTAATAACATACAATCCTCCAAAAGTTGACACAGTGGGTGCGCCGTTCACAAGAAACGTAAACCTGAAACCGCCTGCGACGATCATTAGAGGGCAGTAGTAAGTGCGTTTTCCAATGAATACATATGTACAAGGCCATATTACTTGTTTTCTACCGACGGTTGAGGTGCGCTTGGGAGGGGTATAGAACGCTGACCGCCTCACATATACATCAGATTGGTTCCTTTCTGTACCAAAGCTAATTTTTAATTCACATAGTATTGCGGAGTGAAGGCGGGTTAGAACCCAGCAGGGCATCGTCTTTTTAGTCCTTATTACAACTGAATGGGGAGGCGGGTCAGTGTTCTATACCCCTACAAGTGCGCTTCCAGTTGAAGCTAAATATAAGTTAACCAGCTACGAGGCATAAAGTAAAATTAGGCCAAGAACTTAAGCGTAATGCTTCATATTTGCAAGGGCACTCTTCTATATATACAGATGCTTATCAGAATAATGGAAACACCTGAACGAAAGTGCAACTTACCAGATTAATATGGTGTCGGGCCACCTTTCGCCTTCAGAACAGCCTTGATGCGACGTGGGATGGAGGCATAGAGGTCGTGAATGGTAGCAAGTGGAATATTACACCATTCCTCGTGCAGGGCATCGACCAGTTCTGTGAGAGAGGATGGAGGTGGAAATCTTCGCCAGATTCGTGTTTCCAAGATGGACCACAGATGTTCAATTATGTTGAGATCTGGGGATTGGGCGGCCAGGGGAGGTGTTGAACTTCATCCCGATGTTCCTCAAACCACGCTGCAACAACTCCAGCTGTGTGAATGGGTGCATTATCATCTTGGAATATGGCGTCATTGTCCGGGAACAACATCCGGACCATAGGATGCAAGTGGTCTCCTAAAATTGCGACATAATCGTTGGCAGTGATGCGTCCGCGAAGTGTGACCACAGGACCCAATGAAAACCATGATATTGCGGCCCACAGCATCACCGTGCCGCCGCCATGTTTCACAGTTGGGCGGAGACACTGCAGATCATACGCTTCTTTGGGCGTTCTCCACACATAAACACGGCCCGTGGTTTCGAATAGGGTGAATGCTGACTCATCCGACCATACCACACGTTTCCAGTCGTCAACGGTCCAAGTTACATGGTCGCGGCACCATTTGCGGCGTGCTAAAGCGTTCTGGTCCCTGATAAGAGGTTTGGCCCGTGCAACACGACCCCGTAAGTTCGTCATGTAATTCGCGGCGGACTGTGATTGTCGAAACAGGTTGGGGGAAGTGCTGATTGAGTTCCTCCGTCACTTGCGCCGCAGTGGCACGACGGTTCCGCGTGACAATGCGCTTTAATACCCGGCGTGCCCTATCACTGATGTTTTTCTTCCTCCCACTGTTCCGCTTCCCCGATGTGGTTTTCCCGTGTGTTGTGTAGGCCGTCATCACCTTCGACACTGTCCCTGGCGACACACCTAACACACTAGCCACTGCCGTCACACTCACTCCACATAACCGCGCACCAACAATTTGCCCTCTTTGAAACTCTGAGAGGTCTCCCATTTTACACTACCTCCGTTTGCTGGAGCCACTGCACACTCCTGTTCCACGACGCCTGACGTAGTATGGAGACCGACCTAACACACCACCACCAGCAGTCCGGCGCTGCGGTCGCCACGACACCACTGCCAACCCATACATCTGACGTGTTGCCAACTACAGGTGTTTCCATTATTCTGATAAGCATCTGTACTTTCATATCGTACCGATCTCAATAGGTATATTTTTCTTCGAAATCTACCTAAAAGTATGAACTTTAAAATTTGAAAAGTAACTTTGTGAAACGCTTTTACGGGAACAGTTTGATTACTTTTGGCACAAACTCCTTCTGTATGTTTTCGCATGAATTTTTAGTCTTTCTCCAAACAGCAACAGTTACGGGGGACTGTAGGTTCAGTCTTCCCCCGGCAACTCCAATTAACACTATCCGATAGGTAGTATTATACATTTCGCGTGAATTTCGAACACTGTTCCCACCAGATATTTTTTGTAAATGTGAAAAATGGGAATTGAAATTTCATATGCATCTATTTAACTTGATTTGAAATAACAGGATGCAGAAAACAAAAGTTCAATCACAAACTGACACATCCATTTAAAATTTTCTTATCAGGTAGAAATAATTTTCGCATCAACGAAACAAACCAGTTGAATTGCAAGAATGAAAACAAGAAACAATTTTGTATTTTAACAAAAGAATTTTGATATGTTCGAAATAAACCTGTATTGCCATAAGAAAATCCTAACACATGAAATTAAGAAACAAAAGTTGTAACAAAATTACAAACAAGAAACCAATATAAATTAAGAACAAAAACAAACTTCTTTACCGCCAAAGATCTGTATTCTAGTACGATACGCTTTTCACATTAAGTTACTTTGTCTCAAATAATTTCACGTGCATATGGAAAATGAGTAACTGATTCTTCTCGGCAACATTTCCAGTCATCTTCCGTCAAGTTTCCATGTCAGTGCTCCCCGTAACATCAAGTA
This sequence comes from Lepisma saccharinum, assembly GCA_022664845.1. Classification (NCBI taxonomy): domain Eukaryota; kingdom Metazoa; phylum Arthropoda; class Insecta; order Zygentoma; family Lepismatidae; genus Lepisma; species Lepisma saccharinum. The sequence continues at coordinate 3,687 of JAGDQP010010705.1, forward strand.
GAACGTTTCAGTGTTAGGTTATGCTACTAACGACAAAATAGCTGCAACACTGTCAAGGCAACACTGCATACCACTAGTAGAATAATACGGGAAATCGCACTTTCAATCAATTTGACAGTACATTTTCTTTCCATTTCTAATGTTACAGTGTTCCCACACTCTTTTTTCTATGTTAAAAATTAATTTATTTTATTTTTTCATTCTAAGTTACCAACCTGTAAGATCGGGCGATTTCACGTATTATTCTACTAGTGGTATGCCGTGTTGTCCTGAGTGTTGCAGCTGTCATGCCGTTCAAGATGAGAGGTTAGTCTGTCTTCCATTTAGTTAATATTTGAAGATCACGGAAAGTGGTTTTATACAATATCAGATAGCGAGCCCATTAAATGGTCAGTAACGACGAAATCGGTATTTCAGGTATTATTTGCTGATGACGTTTAAAAATACATGCGTTAGACATCAATGTATCTGTAACTGAATGATAGCTAAGATCTCGCAGATTACTCTGCTTTGTCGTCGCAACTGAAAAACCTGTCCTATGTTTGAAAATCTTCTTGGAAATCAGAAAGGAAGCAATAATGAAGTTCGTAATCAAAAGCTTCAACTATCTTGCCGTTGAAAACGCAATGGCCTCTTTATCATAAACTTTGAATCTTATTTTGTGAGAATAAGAATAGCGTTATAGAGAAAAAGAATCATCTTCATGACGTTTCTGTATGTCAATACATTAATAGAAGTCAAACTACAATGTTTCGCTTAAGAAGACAAATACTTGATCTAATGTATCCCTAAATGTTCAAAGTTACAAATGACGGTCTTTGATACGTTATTTTATGAATGGTTTGTTAGGATTGCAAAGTTTCTTTTAAGAAAACGTGAACTGGAGATTTCTTCTTATCAGTACAGCGTGAATATTTTTTGATTTGGTATTTTCCAAAAGTATAGCAAAATACTTAATATTCGTGTGAACTACGTCACGATTAAAGTTACGTCAACGCTATTCCATTTAAAAAATCTCGTCCTGATAGAAAATATGAATGGAGCCAATTGGATAGTTTAAGGTTGCCTTACCTGAAAAAAATAGTTTGTTGGTAAAGAAACTATTCCATCTAGTGAGTGAGTAAAATTATCATATACTAAAAGATTTATATAACTGGAAAATCAATCACATCTTTAGTGGAAAACAAAAAAAACTTGAATGCTTTTCCTAATATTTATTCTAGGAAAAGAATATAGCAAAAAACATACAACACTTTTACATATCACTAAACCGAATGTCATTTCATATCTTTTAAAATAATGTCTGAATTCAGCGTAATATATAGTTCTGAAAAGGCTCACCACTTCTACATTAGCTTGCAAAGTTCACTTTTACACTTTCTTATCACTTTTACATCATATTGAAAGAAATACACTTTAACTTGGAAAATTCTATTACATCTACAAAATAAATCAAATAATAGTCACATACAACTCGATTTGAATTTAGTATATCCACTTTTGATATTTTCACCCAATGATGACCCATACCAAGTATATTCCTTACAGATACATCTTAGGCTTTGGCGTATATGTGTTCAACAACTGCTTGAGTTTTTGAGAAAACTTGTTCCTAAGGGCAGGATATTAACACTTCTCAAATCAGAGCCAAACACGATTGATGTAGGGTATTGGAATTGTCTTTGATAAGGAACTCGCTTCTTGCCAAAGAGACTAATTTTTCTAACTTATTTGTAACTAATTTTCATGGAAATCCACTTGAAACCAGCATTAGTTACACTATAATTTTTCCTTTCAAATGTTATTTAGTTCTTCTAAGATGATAGGATTACGTAAAAGATGCTTCGTTTGGTCGTCTAAGTGTTTGTTCCCACGATTGCACATATGAGTCCGTGGATGTGGCTACTGGAAATGACAAACCGGACAGAGTAACTAATCACAACTTTTATAACGTTTGAACGCTTCCTAAATACAACTAACTGAGGTATTGCTCAATGTGTAGTCTCATACACATTCATTGACAAGTTCTTCGTCAGTCCATGGGTGCTGCACTGCAACATTCGGAGCTGTTTCACATGAATTATCACTGGTAACATTTTCGTTTCCATCCAACACTATAACGTCAAACTTTCCCGTGTTATTTAAAGCTAGTTCACATGATGTACTGTTGATAAAGTCTTCTTCGTCTCCGTCAAGTACTACTGCTTCAGAGTTCTCTATCACACCAGCCATCTTGATCTTTTGAGTCGCCTGGAAGTCTATTAGAATATAACTAAAAGTAAGGACATGCTACTAATATTTAACTAACTCAGGGACTCCAACCTCCTGCGAATGAAGTCACTTTGTTGCGCACTAGATCTGCGCAGTACCGTTTTCTCTCTTGGATATATTACTTTTTCAGTTATCAGGTCATTATTACTTCCATATTACCCAATAAATGGCTAACTGATTTGACAACGAGACTAAAAGAATTTATTATCAGTGGTTCACGAATTATAAGTTTGACCGTCAATTCATAATTAGTTAGGTCAAAACAATGTCTTATACTGGTTTATGTTCGTTGTAACATACTTGAAAAAATACCTTAACAAAATCCTACTCCCTACGTTGGAATAAATCCTATAGACATCTCTGTCTGAGTTTAATTCCTCCTCGTTTAGTTTCTAGTGCACAGTGGTTTGATTTCCTCTACGACACTAGTAGTAGGACGGCTTAACCCGGAAAATCAAAGGAAAACTGCATATAGTGAAAGAATTATGAAACTTGGTGCACTTGTAGAGTAAGCCATGGGAAACATTTTAAGGTATGGCGGGATTCGAAATTCGTGCTTGTTTGGCCGCCATCTTGAAATCAATATGACGTCCACGCGAAGACACCGACTTTTACTTAAATAATAATATATCCTCACAGAACTACACTAGAAACCTCGTTCTTGCGTCAAATTAAAGATAATGAAGGGTTTAAAAATTTAAAGTTAGTACATATTATTTGTATTGCCACCATGTTTAAATATAGCGACTGTTATCAGTAAAATTTAGTTGTGCTCGTTACTGAATATTGCTATAATGGTAAATAACTATAGAACTATCACAGACTTGTAAATTCACGTCGAAGTAAACGTGATAGCGCATAATCTAACGTTTTCAACGATGTCATTATCTTTTATCTATCTTAAAAATGAAGGGAAGTCGATTTTATGTGGCGCAGGGTGTTGTGTTTTGGGACCTTCAATTTGACAACACCAAACACAATGTTTAGAACTTTCAGCAGGTGTAACTATCTTCTCAGCAAATTACGATAAATTCGTTCTCGAGTCAAATTAAAGAAAATGAATTTCCGAACAATATCAGATAACTATTAGATATCTAAATACCATTTGAAGGAGTTGCTCGTTTGGCCGCAAGTTGCAAGATTGGGGACTTCGTGTGCTTGTGAGGACTGTTCCAGATAAATATCAAAATACTCGTTAAAATGAAAATTTTATTTATCATTAATCGTTTATTTTGGGGAAACGTGATATGGAGTAGAGTTTGTAACAATATTGGATTTTTATCGCCAAGATATGGAAACGCTACACGGCCATTTGCTACTTGCAAATAAACATGCATGGTGTTGAACTGACATAGAAAAATGAATAATGCCTGGAAATTATATTTTTCAGGAAGCTTATAATCTTATAAAAGAATAATACGTACACCAGTAATTCTATAAATTCTGAAGAGACTAATGTAGTGTTATATAAATATCATTTGTCTTTTTGAATAAGTGGTTTCACGGTAGTGATGAATTGCTATACTTATAAATTTTGTGGCTACCTCCTGAAAATTGTGGACACTTTCACATATTGCTACAAAAAGTACAATAGGATTTCTCAGGAACTGTTTTGTGTAGTTATTTGTTAAGATTTTCGCCGTGAGTGTTATGAACAATCATTTGTTTACATATCAAAGGGACTTTCGCAGTGCGACATTTGTCTGATTCGTTTTTTGATTAATTATAACAATTAAAGATTTTGTTTTCTGTACTCTGTCGTTTGCCGGGTGTCATGGTGCCTTGTAATACATTCTTATATAAGTATGAGGAAACCGCCATTTGGTAACAAGAACAATGGAAGTGCTCTTTTCACAGCAAAAGATTTGCGCTTTTCACCGTCAAAATAGGTATGATAACATTCAAAACGCATGCGCTTCGCACAGTGGTAAATTGTGCACATTCCACAGCGTTGTTCGTCGATTGAAGCAACATTGTAACCAAACAACCTATGAATAATCGTGATTTATTATACTAACTTTCATAATTGTTTCACCAATCGAAGTTTTTATTATTAAGTCCCCCATACTAATTAGTGATTTTGTTGTTGGAATATGGAAGTACAGTACTTGTTATTTGGTGCTATTGTGAATACAATGTAATATAATTTTGTTTCATACTTCATACTATAAATAGAGTAGTGATTTTATCATTCAAGCATTATGGGATCTAGCGCAAAGAAGTTGAAGTTTGCATGAGGTGATGATGATGATTGTTTCTTCGACTGGTCACTTTGCTGTCTTTGTCAAAGGAAGACAAGTGAAACTACTGTTTCTCCTGCAGCAAATAAGAGAATCATCGACTTATATAGCGGCTACGAATCAGCCGCTAAAAACATCAAAATGCTTCAAGAGCTTGATGCTCTGCCTTTCAAGATCAGAATGAAAAACATCTGGAGTGTAGTGGAAGTCATGTTAATTCTCTCAAAAGGAACAGAGCTGTTTGGCATAAGACATGCTCGCTTAAATTCAACAACACAGCTATTCAAAGAGCTCGTCTTAGGTTAGAGAAGCTACAATTAGAAATATCAACGGCCTCGTCGTCTTCACACTTTTGTTTCCAGAACATCCAGACCAAAAATGAGGGAACCCTTTCCAAACATTTGTTTTTTTTTCTGTGACATAAACACTGGCACAGACCTACACAATGTTTCTACAAAATCCATAGAACACAATATCCGTAAGGTACATATACATGTTGACATTTTAGGAAACAGCTTGCTAGCGGCTAAACTTGTGGAAGGAGATATGGTTGCAAGAGAACGCAAGTATCATTTGGCATGCTTAAATTCCTTATATAATTCCCGCAGATTAGCTACAAGAGAAGCTTATTCAGAAGCAACGCATAATGCATACGTATTGGAAGGTATCGCTTTTTCTGATATTCTATGCTATATAGAAAATGACAGAAAAAATGCAGTATCAGTTGATGCCTGATCTTGTAGCGATGTACTCACTAGCCAAAGCCTTGAAATGGAACTGGCTACGTAGTTATGGAGAAAGTAAATTTTTCATTATGTCTGGATGCCTGCATATCGAGCAAAATTTCTGAAGATTTAGGCAAGTATTTAGATAGTAGCGGCTGGACATATGCTCTTACAAGAGCAGAAATCGCAACAGCAGGGGTTGCAGACTCTTCCATAAAAGCTTCCAACACTACTAAGACAAGATTAGCTCACCAAATTACAGCTGTTGCTCTTTATCAACTTATGCGAGAAGCCTATAACAAAGATAACAGCAATCTCAGACTCCAAGAATGGACAAAAGCAAAAAGTCAAGATATCCCAATGTTTAAGTACTGGACTACATGCGTGGATCTTCAGATGATTCTGTTCATGTTTGTACGATCACAGAGGACTAGAGATTACAGTCTCTTCATTTCAACCTTGAAGGATATGATACCCTGTTTTTTTCGATGGATTTTCAAAATTACGCAAGATGGCTTCCAGTGTTTCTTAAAGATCTAGTCCAGCTTCTACAAACATTGCCAAAACTCTACGAGGCTTTTCAACAGGAATTGTTCGTTGTTAAAAAGACGGACAGAAAAGTTTCGTCTATGGGGATCGATCATGAGCATAACAACGCTCTTGTAAAAGGAGACGGTGAAGCTATAGGTCTTTTGGATAATCCTTCGGCCCTTTGCAGATGGATGCTTGCTGGACTGGAAATTTCATCTATGATTCAAGACTTCGAGGAAGGTCAATTAGAATTGCACACAGAAACAGAGTATATGCACCATGAAGAAACATCGTCCTTTCAGAAGAGATTTCGTGCAAAAGTGAAGGTGCTTCGTGAAGTGTTGGATGAGCTTGGAAATCAATTTCTTGAAGGAAACTAATTATCACTGGAAATCGGCGTTGTAGTACAAGAGGAATGCAAAAGAAACCATATGATTATTGAATAAACAGGGAAGAACCAATACAACTCATACTTAGAAGACATAATTTTGAATCAACGAGTCTCAATCTACTCACCAATATCTAAGAATAATTTCAAGATTTTTGGATTAGCTAAAAAGACTCCATCGACTAATATGCTTATAAAATCACTGAAATACGACATCGATCTCTTTTCTAAGCTGTTTGTAATATGCCTTAACAGAGAATTGGATATCGATAGCTTCTTTGCCTTTGAAAATCAACCATTTCCACCTTCTATTTCTCAGAATGGGATTATGAGAACTGGCGATAAAGCTCAATTGCTTAGGTACTTCGGTACTGGGGAACAATATATTATGAACGAAGAAGTAGTAGGAGACTGCTCTCATGCAGAAAGTGAAAATGACTAGAAGGAATCCATTGTACCAGACCTTTCTACCATTACATTAAAGGATTTAGCTTCTCTTAAGTTTGATGCAATTGTGTACGATGGGGAAGCCCTTGTGCATGTGCTTAAGCCTGCAGCTACAAGTACGTTCCTTGAGTACTCCTCAATCACATTTCAAGAATATATCAAACAAGATGCTAACAAGTATAACATGCAACGAGTGGACGGTGTATGGGACACTTACAACATATCTAGTATTAAATCTCATACTAGGGAATATATCTGTAGTGGACAGAGATTACAGCTACGGCCAAATGGAACATTGCCAAGGAACTGGAAAAACTTTCATAAAAATTCCGAAAACAAATCTGAGCTATTTTCGTTCCTAGGAGTGGAAATAGTAGCTTCAGGGTCATTTTAAGACATTAAAGTAGTATCTACTCGTGGCTCAGCAGTTATAACAAATCGCTCTAGTCTACGCACAAATTTGTTTGAAGTTTTCAACCACGAAGAGGCAGATACCCGCATTATTCTGCACGTTCAGTATGCTGTACTTCATGGTAAAAATGACATATGTATCAGAACAGTTGACACCGATGTTGTGGTGTTGGCAATATCGTACTATTTCGAGTTGAAAAGTCAAGGTCTTAAATCGTTGTTCATAAAGTTTGGTAGTGGAAAACGTGTCAGATTTTTCTATGTTCATGTTATTGTTGAACAACTTCGCGGTTTCCACGCTTTCAGTGGATGCGATACTGTTTCGTTCCTTTCCGAGTGTGGAAAAGCAACTATGTGGAAGAGATGGAATTCATTTTCTGAAGTATTGGAAGTATTTGAATTTCTGTCGTATCCTCAAGATACAATCACAGACAATGTATTTGATCTACTCCAACGATACACCCTGCTCTGCTATGCTCATATGAGTGACTTAATGACTGTGAACGAGGCTCGCAAGCAACTATTTACTTCCTTCAACTGAACAATGTTCAACATTCCACCAACAGCTGATGCTTTGAAGCAACATATTTTAAGAGCACTTTACCAAAGTGGTCATATATGGGGACAAGCTACAATAAACATCATTAATACTCCACCACTGGAAGATGGGGATGGATTTTGCTAGATGGGAAACCAACACCAAAATTGTCAACTCAACCGGAAATTTCTAAGACGGTGAGAGAACTGATTAAGGGCAGCTGCAAGGAAGGATGCCAGCATAATGCTTGCAAGTGCAAAAAGAATGGACTTTCGTTTACACGTATGTGCAGAGATTGTGTAGGAACATGCTCCTGCAGTGATTCGAGTAAACGCTATGAAACTTTTGTTATTCACTTTTTTAAAGTATCATATTTTAAAGGAAAGTTTTCAATTACATACTAAAGAAAATAAAGATATACAGAACATAATGTTCAATTAAACAATTTCTAATAATAAAATGTATCAATTAACATTTTGCGCTTATTCATTTTCTTTAATTTGACTCGAGAACGAAGTATTTATCGTAATTTCCTGAGGAGATAGTCACACCTGCTGAAAGTTCTAAACATTGTGTTTGCCGATGTCAAATTGAAGGTCCCAAAGCATAATACCCTGGGCCACATAAAATCGACTAGCTCCCTTCATTTTAAAGATAGAGAAAAGATAATGACATCGTTGAAAACGTTAGATTATGCGCTATCATATTTACTTCGACGTGAATTTACAAATCTGTGATAGTTTTATAGTTATTTGCCAGTATAACAATATTCGGTAACGATCACAACTAAAATTTCCTGATAACAGTCGCTATATTTAAATATAGTGCCAGTACAAATAATATGTACTAACTTTAAATTCTTAAACCCTTCATTATCTTTAATTTGACGCAAAAACGAGGTTTCTAGTGTAGTTCTGTGAGTATATATTATTATTTAAGTAAAAGTCGGTGTCTTCGCGTGGACGCCATATTGATTTCAAGATGGCGGGCAAACAAGCACGAATTTCGAATCCCTCCATATCCTAAAATGTTTCCCATGGCTTACTCTACAAGTATACCAAGTTTCATAATTCTTTCACTAAGTGCAGTTTTTTTTATGATTAAGCCGCACTACTATTTCCCTCAGGATTGTTTTCCTCTCACTTCGGATTTTTTTTTTTTAGTTTATCTTCTGATACATTCCCTGATTCGAGTTCTGATTCCGACGTGTTGACATCTATCATAAGTGCTCCTTCCGTGCATTTAAGTAGTTATGTATTATTGATTACCAGATGTTTTCTTCTTGAGACTGTGTATTAGTTTTGTGTGCATATAGTATGCTAAAGTTATATGCGTCACTGGCTATGAGCGTTTAAATCAGATCCCTGTTCGTGATATACATTTTAAATATTATGCTATTATCCTCGTTCGGTTCTATTCTGAGAACAATTTCAGAACTTTATTCGGGTCCGCTTCCCACAATTCCATTCCAATAGCAACGATATTTATTTATGTTTTCATTTGATTTCTAAGCTTTGTATCTAAGTTAAGAACTCTCCCAGGTCCTCCAAAAATTGAACCTGGAAATTTTAATATGGATGAATTTCCATCCGCTTCCAGTTTTTGAAAACAGTCTGCTGTACAGCCGCCATGTCGGATATTTGGCGTCGGTCCACCGGCGGATACTGACGCGCAGTTTCCGCGTCGGAGATTCGTCCTCGGTCCACCGGAAAACATTGGCGGCAACCACAATTGACGGATATCGGACATTGGGCCACCAACAGATGTTGGCGGTTAGCCACGGTCATTGCACTAGCGGCTAGTGTCGGATATCCGTCGTCGGTCCACTGACAGACAACCCGGGAGAGACACTGGGGATAGAATGTGTTAACTGATCTTGAGTTGATATATTTAGATGGTTTTATTCACACTGTACATTAACACAAGCACGAACACGAACACAAATAAGAAAACGATATGAAACGAAACGACCAAAACTCGGGACAGAGTTACAATAAATATGATATTAGTTCATCTGTTAAGTTTTTCCTTTTTCTATTCATAAATTGTCGACGTTTCTTCCTCGAAATTCCGGAAATTATTTCCTCCAACATTCATAAGGCAAGATTATCCACCCTGATGTAGTTTTTTCTGTACAAGTTGCTCTATCGTTCTCTGTTCAGATGTTGATGCAACTTAATACGCGAAATGTTATAGATAAGTTCCTCTAATAGCAGTATTAGATCTGGATGATGTAGTGTTGTTCGGATTTTCTCATTTCGTAGACTCTCCTTCACCTATTCAAGAATTTGATAATTTTGAAATTCAAAGATAGCGTGTTCCAGAGTTTCTTCCTCACCACAGCTGCACGCCGGGGAGTCTGTAAATTGCATCTAGAAACGTTTATTATTTTAAGGTCCATGCCCATTTCCTAGTCAGGAAGTGTATTATTACTTTTCCTGGATTCCTCTTCCAGTTTATTCATTCCAGGATATTAGGAATTGCAGTACACATTCTTCGCGATTTGTTGTATTTTCTCAGATATTCCGCCTCAATATGATAATTTGTTGTTCAATTTCGTCTTTCGTATTAGCAGTTTTACCCAATATTTAAGGTCATCTTATTATTTCTCCCTCCCTGAGCCAGTATATGGACGTGCGTTTGATTGCTTCGAAGTACGCAGGTTTTGTCCCTAAAACTGTGTTTAACGCTACACCCGGAGTGGTTCTTCTACACACTTGATAAACGTAACAGTACTGTTCTATGTGTGCAATTTAGAATGTCTCATAATTTCACATATCCGTTGAGCCGATGTGGCCAAACACTGGCTCCGTATGTCAGGATGGAGCTCACAATTGCTTGATAGTACAGTGCAATGATGCTTAACGGTAGTCTGAATTGTGTGTTTGCTTTTGTTATTAATGTATTGCCTATGGCTTTATTTGCAGTTTCGTCGATATGGACTTTAAAATTCATTTTTCGTCAATAATGACTCCTAGATGTTTGAATGCTCGTACTCCATTAATGTTCACATTTTCATATTTAATTGTTGGTCCGCGCTAAACTGTAGAGTTAAAAAACATAAATTTTGTTTTCTCTGTCGATATCTTTAATTTATTTCCTTTGCATCAACTATATAATATACTTAGGATTTTAGTTTCTTTTACCTATAAGTATTTCTTGACTCTCCACCAGTATTAAGAATCACGGCAATATTATCGCCATAATCTATTGCCGATATAGTTTCTTTGATTTTATTATGAGTTTCCAGACAGAGTTGGATGCATAGGTTGAAGAAGATTTGTTCGCAGATCGATCCCTGGGGGAACCAATTAGTTATTTTTCCCGGGCGCACAGAGTTTTATTATCCGGTCACAGCAATAATCTCTCAACTTTTTTCAAAATGTTACAGAATTGTTTATTTCTGAATGGATATTCAATAATGCAGGCCACCAAAGATTGTCAAATGCTTCCCTTATGTCAATGTGTAAGTCCATCACGTGTTTCTTGCTTGCCCTCCTTACGTCATCGCAAAGCTTATTTATTGCATCCTCCGTGGAATCCCTCTTTAACCACATTGAAAAGGTATCTTCTTGTAAAAAGCTCGATAGTATTGTAGCATTTCGATCAATACTTTTCCAAAGAGTTACCCAATAAAATTTAGGAGGCAGATTGGCCTATATGATCTTGGATTCTTTTTATCTCTAACTTCGTTTTTAAGGAATATTATCAGGTTTGCCTTCTTCCAGCAGCTCGGAAAGCGATGTTGTCTTACGCATTAGTTAAAGAGTCTCGTAAGACACGATATCCAAATATGTTTTGCCTTTTTGTAGATTTCTGATTTCACGGCGTCGGATCCAAGAGCCTTTCTTTAAATTTTCCAATGTGTTCTTCCAATTCTGAATTGTTTATTTCATGAGTTGTTCATTATTAAGAGCTGTTCTAATCGTCCCATTTTGTCTCTCATAGTTCGGTTAACCTCGGTATCTTCTTCCTCCCTGTCATCCGGGATTAATTTCTCTAGAAGACAGTTGGCTGATTCTTCCCAAGCTTTAGTATATTCACCGTTTGCCGTATAATGACGTTAATGTAGTCGGGGATTTGATTTTGGTGGTTACTATCTAATATGGCATTCCCCACGGATCGGTGTTAAGTTCTACTCGAGATATTTATTCCGTGTTTCCTTTTTTCCTATTCTTCAGTACTGTCTTATATTCTCTCTTTCTCTCCTTCTACATTCTTCTAGTCTTCGTCTCCGTAGCTCCGGATCACGTGTTTTTGGTAGCTCTTTTGTCGTGCTGTGACAAGTCTCCTCAATTTATCCAGTTCTTTGCACCAGAATGGTGTATTCAATTTTTGTTTATTATTTTTTTGGGGAGCAGTCACCCTCCGAATTACCTCTCTAGTAGCCTCTGCAATTTTATTTGCTAATTCATCTCAATTTCCTCCAGGAGGAATGGCCTGAAGAGTCAGCGATCTGTCAAAGGTTTCCTAATTAATGCGCTTGACTTTGTAGATGAAGAATTTTCTTCTTCCACACTCTGCATTGCTCCGCCATTAGGGCCAATTGTAATTTTAATTGCATTGTGGTCGCTGTATGTACTTCCATCCAATACTTGCAAGGATTTATTTCTGTTTTCCAGATTATTTGTAGTCAATTTTAGATCAATATTAGTCTGTGCTCAGGCTCAATAGAGGCCGCTAGATTTTTAATTGGACGCTCCTTTCCACCCCTACCTCTGAGCAATGTTTGCACAATGCCCATTCGCACATCTGAAGGTTGTATCGAGCTAGAGGTGTTTTTTCTAGGTACCCAGGTAGGCTTCCCCCAGGAATGCCTCCCTCATTCAACCCCTCACGCAACGTTGAATGAGGGAGGCAGTTTGAGTTGCATGATTTTATATTTGCGGATTGAAGAGTTGAGGCAACTTTCTTGGCCTAGTTCCTTTTTATAAAACCTAGGCCTTATTTTGCAATGGAGGGAGGCAGTTTTCATGATGTCTATTAATTTTTTAAAATAAAATCATGGACAACAGTACACATTAAAAGAAAATATACAGTTACCTTATACTTACACAGTTGTTTTTAAAACTTCTATCTCTGGTGAGCTTGATGTTTCCTGCAAAATACTAATTGATATTCATTAATATTATGAACATTATATAATCAAGCGCAGACATTTTTGGATTTTGTAGATTTTGAATGCTGCTTTTTGGATATTGATTATTTCATGAGTTGGTCTTGAAGCACTACTAGTTGATTAAACGCATTATATACACATATCCAACAATAAAACGAAATTAAATAGAAATCTAATAAAAATGTTTAAAACCACTTGAAATATTTTATACTTTATGTGAACATATTAATATCTTAGAAATGCAACAGAATTAACTAAATGAACGTTCAGAATCTAATAATTATTATTGATGTCAATAGGCATCAGCATAGGTAATTAGTAATATTCGATTAGATTAATTTTATCTTCTAGACTGGATAGGTTTTTCTTTTCTGATTCAACGTGTCGCACTGTTTCATTGCTAGGCGGCCGGCTTTATAATTTCCGCTAACAGGCGACTGGCTCTACAATTTCGTTCTCACTCTCATTTATTGCACACTCTGCACACATAAAGCAAACACATACACAACACAATTTACATTAGGATATTACATACTTTCTTCCTTTAGTTACATAATTATGCAGAGGAAGTTATGGCCACAACAATCCTTGCGGGGCTTTAGAAATCCTTACGGCTGGGGCGGCATCCAGTTTACTCTTCTATATATTTTTTTTCTAGTTTGTTAATTTTTCACTTTTTATATATTAATTATATATTAACTCACTACACATTACAAACAACAATACCTCGCTTTATTTATTAATCAATATATTAGTTTCTCATTTATTATATCTCGACGCCAAATCCAGTGTCACTCATCCATGTCGTCCTTGACTTCGCAGTCGGCAACCGGCGAGGGACACTGGGGGCTAGAATATGTATTGGTCTCTAAGTTGATATATTTAGATGGTTTTTACTCACACTGAACATAAACACTGATAAGGTGTTTACTTTATCAAAACTCAAACTTCTCTAGTTATCTCAGGGATCTTTGGATTCTACAGATTTCTGAGCATCTAGTAAGTATATCTTCTTTGGATGTATTATTAATCTCCGTCGGGTTGCCTAGAATGCTCCAGGTCAAGATAGGTCCGCACATCAAGTGGAGACTACAAGAGGCATACATAAAAACCCGTTCTAGAGCTTTATTATTATCACTCCTGAGGAGCATCAAAGCATCCAAGGAAGCGATAATAAGCTTCGAATAATAGCAAGCTGCTATACAGAAGCAAATACGAGATATCAAAAATTAAGTATTTTGTTCTTAAGAAAATCAGAAGTAAATCCGATTACACAGCAAAAACTATTGACAAATACCTACACAGCCTATTTACATTTATAGTTACATTAATTCATTGTGCCACATAACTTTTAAAGAAAGTGTAAAGACATATCATTACTGAAAATGAATTTAAATATAACTCTTTAACATTGTGAATCTTTTAAACTTTTATCTTAAAAGGAAAACAAACAATCAATAACAATAAATCCACTTTTCCATACTGCACCATGATAACATTGTGCTGTCATCTATCTACTGACCATCATTTGAACTATTTCAATAACACCAACCCGCAATAAAAAACAATAAAAAATCTTTTTCTTTTCTCTTTTTAACTCATCATGCAATATAAAATTAAACCAGTTTACATTCTAAATTGCACTAAAACAATTAAAACTGATAAATCTTTTGTTCCGTTATGTTCTTATGAATAATGCAAGCTATGGCTTGTCATAGGGTCATATCACAACTTCCCCCTTCCGAAATTAAAAAATAAAATAAAATATTTTTATTATTATTATTATTATTAAACATTTAAACTTTGTAGTCAAATAGATATATTAACTTCTTTAAAACAACATAAATAATGAATAATACATAAAAATAAAAATCATCTTCACATTTAAATATTTGATATTGTATAATAATCATATTTCATTTATCTCATTTCAATTAATAATTATTTATTATACTGCAATCTTTTGTTTGTAATTATTTGTTAGAAATCAACTGAATAATAATTAATAATTAATTCATTTTATAATTATCTTCTTTCCAATTATCTGGTATATTCATCCTTTCAAATAACTTTTAACTCCTTTAATATAATTTGCTGTTAGTCATGTTATATAATTCATATTTACTTTACGTGACAATCATAAATAAATCATAATAATATAATTAATTTACTAAACATAAAATATATCAACAATTAACATTTCATAAATTATTTAACATACATTTCATTTTTAATATCATTTATGACATTCGATATCTTAGTTTGATATCTTTATTTATAATATCAAAATATTTATCTTTATAATTTATAATTTAATTTGTTTGTTAAACTTGCAACAATATTTTAGTATCTTCATCGCTTTATTTCATCATATTATTTATAATAATTCCTTACTTTGCATCATTCTGAATGTCACTCATATCGACATCATCATCATTTAGAAGCTTTAAATCCAACTCAATAGTCTGGTGTACCTGACACAAATAATCTTTATTCATATCTATATTTCCAGTTTTGTCACCCATTACTTGTTGTCTAATTCTCATTTTGCTCTTTGCAATCACTTTCTCCTTGAACTGTCTTAATAAATATAAAATTTTCAACCTATACCACATTAACGATAATTTTTCTGTTTCTCTTACTCTATACCATGTTCTACATCCATAGTTTTGATCTTCCTCTTGCCTAATTTTACATTTATTCTCATACCAAATTTGATACACTTTCATGTCAAAAGGACGTTTCTGCTTCTTCATTTTGGTTTTCCATCTTTCAATATAGTTAATGAATCTACGATTTTCTTCAGCACTTGGAAGTTCTGTTTTTCATGATATCACATCTACATAGTTTGCACCAAACTTTGTTGTTAAATAGTCAGGTATTACTGATAATACTGGTTTATTTCTCTCTATTTCCGACATAGGATTTGAATCACTGCATAAGTCAAAATTTAGTTTCAATGGGTTAGTGGACAAGGGTTGTGGTACTTTTACTCTCTTTTTGGTCTTCTCGCTTTCCGATAAGTTCTATTCTTCAGATTACTACCTTTTCGTTTCTTCTTAATCTCTGGTTTTGCTAACCTTTTCCTCTCACGAAATTGCCTTAACCTTTCTAAACGCTGTTTCCTTTCGTTCCTCTTTTTCTTTTGTGTTTTGTCTTTTCATCCTGGATAGGTTTGGTCCCTTCTTTTGAACAGTATACAATTTGTATCTCATCTTCTTTGTCATCTGAATAGTGTTGTGTTTGTAAATCTGAAGTTTTGGATTGATGTTCCTCTGTTACATCCGACAAATAATCTATCTTATATATATATATATATATATATATATATATATATATATATATATATTACATACGCCTACACCTGTATCTATTTCTCCCTTTTCAGACTCTCTTCCAAAAATATTTCCTTTTTTTGCCTTTACTTCCTCGCTTACTTTTCCTTGGTAAACGTTCATTACATTGTGCATCTAGATTTTCATCATTCATACCCACGGTTTGACCCTTCGTTGAGTTATTTTTATCTTGATTAGATACTTCTTGATTTACAATCAAATCAGTAACATTCGACCTTCCGTTTAAATTGCTGTGGACTAACGCTTCTTCCATTACTTCATTTGGCATTGTTTGTGGGATTATATCAGCTTCCATTGTTACATAAATTGGTTTTATAACGTTTACCTCATCACTATCCATTTCTACATAATTTGATTTTTATGTATGAATCAGAACTTCTGATTGGCATATATCTGGATTGTTTATGCACTGATTATGATTTTCACTGACATTTTGCTCTATTACACAAAGCCGTTCTTCCTGTGAAGCTAATTCTGTTGTACATAGTTCAAAATTCTTTTGACAACCTTCTTTGGACACCTTGATTTCTTCCCATAATTTCTTAAACTCATCCATGAATTCTTGTCTTCTATACTCTTTGACGTTTTTACTTTCCTGATTTTCTTTCTTTTTTCTTCTTTTTCTCTCCTTTTTCCTCTTCTTGTCTTGTCCTTTGTAATTTATCTGCACTGACTTCTTGTTTCATTTCCATTATCAACTCCATCCATTGTTTCATCATGATCTCTGATGTTTGTGTTACAGCTGCAGCACTTGCTTCTGAAGGTTTATCCATTTCTTTCCGTTTTATTGCCTCCTGAAGATCACGTTCTGATTGAAATTTGTTTGTCCTACTGACGTCACCAATTTCCGGAAATTCTTCCCCACTTGTGTTTCCGTCATTAGAAGAAACTTCTGCATTAATTTCACCACTAAATGCTCCTTTATCTGATGCCATCACGTTGGGTAACAGTTTTGATATGGTGTTTACTTTTATCAAAACACAAAGTTCTCTATTATCTCAGGGACCTTTGGATTCTACAGATTTCTGAGCATCTAGTAAGTATATCTTCTTTGGATGTATTATTAATCTCCGTCGGGTTGCCTAGAATGCTCCAGGTCAAGATGGGTCCGCACATCAAGTGGAGACTACAAGAGGCATACATAAAAACCCGTTCTAGAGCTTCATTATTATCACTCCTGAGGAGCATCAAAGCATCCAAGGAAGCGATAATAAGCTTCGAATAATAGCAAGCTGCTATACAAAAGCAAATACGAGATATCAAAAATTAAGTATTTTGTTCTTAAGAAAATCAGAAGTAAATCCGATTACACAGCAAAAACTATTGACAAATACCTACACAGCCTATTTACATTTATAGGTACATTAATTCATTGTGCCACAAAACTTTTAAAGCAAGTGTAAAGACATATCATTACTGAAAATGAATTTAAATATAACTCTTTAACATTGTGAATCTTTTAAACTTTTATCTTAAAAGGAAAATAAACAATCAATAACAATAAATCCACTTTTCCATACTGCACCGTGAAAAAATTGTGCTGTCATCTACTGACCATCATTTCAACTATTTCAATAACGCCAACCCGCAATATAAAAAACAATAATAAATCTTTTTCTTTTCTCTTTTAACTCATCATGCAATACAAAATTAAACCAGTTTACATTCTAAATTGCACTAAAACAATTAAAACTGATAAATCTTTTGTTCCTTTATGTTCTTATGAATAATGCAAGCTATGGCTTGACATAGGGTCATATCAACACAAGCACGAACACGAATAAGAAAACGATTACATGAAACAAAAGCACGAAACGACCAAATCTGGGGAAAGAGTTACAATAAAAATGGTATTAGTTATCTCTTAATTTTTGTTCTTTTTGTATTCATAATTGTTAAAGTTCGTTCCTCGAAATTCCGGAAATTATTTATTCTAGCATTCATAAGCCAAGATTCTCCACGCTGATGTAGTTTTTCTGTACAAGTTGCTCTATCGTTCTCTGTCCAGATATGGATGCAACTTAATACACGAAATTTTATAGGTCCTCTAATACCAGTCACTGTTGTTTGGATTTCCTCATTTCGTAGACTCTTCCTCACCTCTTCAAGATCTTTATAATTTTGAAATTCAAAGATAGGGTGTTCCAGAGTTTCTTCCTCACCACAGCTGCACGCCTGGGAGTCTGTAAATTGCATCTAGAAACGTTTATTATTTCAATGTCCATGCCCATTTCCCAGTCAGGAAGTGTATTATTACTTTTCCTGGATTCCACTCCCAGGTTTTTCATCCCTGGATATTAGGAATTGCAGTACACATTCTTCGCGATTTGTTGCATTTTCTCAGATATTCTGCCTCAATATGATACAATTTGTTGTACAGTTTCGTCTTTAGTATTTGTAGTTGTTCCCAATATTTCAGTTATTAATTTTCCCTCCCTGAGCCAGTATATGGACGTGCGTTTGATTGCTTCGAAGTACGCGGGTTTTGTCCCTAGAATTATGTTTAACGCTACACCTGAGTGATTCTTCTATACTCTTGATAGACGTAACAGTACTGTTCTATATGTGCGATTTAGAATGTCTCTTGATTTCACATTTCCGTTGAGCCGATGTGGCCAAACACTGGCTCCGTATGCCAGGAAGGCGCTCACAATTGCTTGATAGTACAGTGCAATGATGCATAGCGGTAGTTTGAATTATGTGTTTGCTTTTGTTATTAATGTATTAGGGCTTTATTTGCAGTTTCGTCAATATGGACTTTAAAATTCTTTTTTAGTCAATAATGATCCGTAGATATTTAAATGCTGGTACTCCATTAATGTTCACATTTTCATATTTAATTGTTGGTCCGCACTTTTTCTCTGTCGATATCTTTAATTTATTTTCTTCGTACCAATTATATAATTTTCTACCTCCATATGTCTAATGTATTTTCACTGTTACATGAAATTTCATTGCTGCTTCTAGAAATTCAAGCCTAGAGAGTTCAAACTTTCAGCGAAGAAAGTTCATAACCAATTCAAGAGCAGGATCGATGCCAAATTTTAATTTTATTTTTTGTTCATTGTTGAAAGAGCTTCATTGTTATAGGTTTCGATATTCACAACAACAATGAAGCGATTTCGTGCAATAAGAATACCGTACATTAGACATATATGGAGATAGAGCTGCATCTTTTGTTGGAGATCGTTGCTTTAGATTATCCCTAAGGAATATTATCAGGTTTGCCTTCTTCCAGCAGCTCGGAAAACGATGGTGTCTTAAGCATTCGTTAAGAGACTCGTAAGATATGATATCCAAATATGTTTTGTCTTTTTGTAGATTTCTGATTTCACGGCGTCGGATTCAGGAGCTTTTTTTTTTAATTTTCGAATGTGTTCGTTCAATTCCGAATAGTTTACTTCTATTAGTTGTTCATTATTTAGGAGCTGTTCTAATCGTCCCATTTTGTATCGCATTCTTCGGTTAACCTCGGTATCTTCTATCATCTGGGATTAATTCGTCAAGAACATAATTTACTGATTCTTCCAAAGGATATACACACTACAAACAATTGAGTTAGTTTTCACCCTGAGCGACTCATTATTGTAAGTGAGGCGCCGGAATGGCATCGTAATACCTCCCCCACAGTGATGTTCCATTATCTCGTATGTGCTTGTAGAACAAACACTGAAACTAGACGTTTTAGCACAAACGATGGAATTAGTTTTCAGTTCTGAGCGACTTGGCGTTGTACCTCTAGGGGCTGGAAGATGTTTTTTCTGTCCCCTCCCCCCCACAATGATGTTCCATTTTCTGGGGAGTGCTTGTAGAACAAACAATGAAACGGGGCAACGCTGTAGCACAAACGATTGAGTTAGTTTTCAGTTCCGAGCGATTCGGCATTGTAAGTCTGGGTGGGGGTTCTAGAACATCTTCGTTCTGCCACGTTCTTCTCAGAAGTGTTTCTAGAACAAATATTGAAACTTTGCATCGTTGTAGCACAAACGATTCCGTTTTCAGTTCTGAGCGACTCGGCGTTGTAAGTGGGGGACTGGAACGTCGTCGTCCTGCCTCCCTCCACAATGACTTTCCATTATCTCGGAAGCGGTTCCAGCACAAATCGGCACAAACGAATAAAACGATTAGTTTTATAATCTTTTGTGGTCGGTTGAGAGGGGGGAGGCGGCAGGAAGACATAAATCCATTTTGTATATTATATACTACACAAAAAATTAATTGATCATCTACCTGAAATATTTGGCTGAGGTCTTTGCTCTGTCTAAACCTGGTGGCTCCACCTCTGCAGCATGCTTTCAACTAGCTTATGGAGGATTATCTCTGGAATGTTATGTCATTCCTCTTGCAAAATCTCAGACAGGAGGGCAATGGAAGTTGTCCATATGTCCCAATTTAAGCATTGAACATCTTTTCATACCACTGCATAGTAGCAGCAGAAGCAACATGTGAATGCAATTTTTGTAGTATCAGGCGTCCATCAAATAAAAACGCCAGAATGTTGGTAGCATTTCATCATTTAGAATTTTGCATTACTACTCTGTGCCATGAACAATCACCAGTGGTCCCATACCGTAGTACGTGAAACAGTACCCTCCATACCGTAATGACACTATCACGAGTTTGCCTACTGAGCACTAGTGACTTTGTTAGAAAGCGTTCCCCGGGTAGTCACCATACTCATACATGTCCATCAAACCGAAACAATGTAAACCTTGACTTGTCACGTTATAGAACCAGTTTTGCACTGCTCCAGTATCCAGCTGCGATGGTTCAAATACCACTTCAGTCTCCAAGCGTTATTGGTCTTTGTAATATGTTTTGGAAGCTGTTCTGTCTAAAAATCCGAGTTGGTGGACTTCTACTTGCAATAGAAACAAATAACTCTTTTGTTTTATATTAAATATATTTATGTAGTTTTGGGCATCTCAAACTCAGATTGGGATAAAGTAGGAGAAAGGGTGTTGGAAAGTTGTCGACCAGAGCCTAGTTTGAAGGTATCATCCCGGCAAACCTATTGTTGGATGAAACTCCTTTCTAACAGCAACTTTTAACAATTTGACGTTTCAGGGCTCTGTGATCTCTCTTGGACAGCGTTTTGCACGCTTGGAACGAATGACCTTCCTGCAATGTCTGTCCACCGTTCATTTACACAGGACGAATGCCACAGTTGATTGGAGTCCGACTTTTGCCCACTGAGATCTCACGATTACATCCTTACCGAAATCCGGCAGCTCTGTAGCACGCGCTATGCCGTTCATAACTAATTATCTTCCGAAACACTTCAGACATTATTAACAGGAGTCTTTAAAAAATAAACACTAATTTTCTTGGAAACTAGCCCTCCCAAAGAACACAAATGCCCCGGGTTAAAGTGTCTGAATTCATCACTGGATATGAGTTCCTTCTACAACGATATATTCAAATTTCGATTTTAAGAACGTTGGTAAGATGAACACGAAAAACAAATGCACAAAACACATAGTATTTTACTTAGATTATAGAAATTATTATTACGGTACTATAATCTCTTTTCCCAATCTTTGATTGACTTAAGATTAACATGACGTTACATCTCATCACTGTTGTAGCGTCGTACTGGAGATTCCCCCCAAAGTTTTGGCGTAAGTCTTAATTAAAGCTGTTTCTCTTATGGTTACATTAATTTTGATTTATTTGACTTTCGTGAACTCGAATATAGATCACAAACTTAGAAGAGTCGTAGAATTAGCCTTAAAATTTTTACTTACGTCAGCTTTTGTGAATTCCTTTCATGGACCCTTGCAGAACATGTTGTCATATTGAATACATCATTATGTTTACATCACTTGCGTTCAAAGTAATGAACTATAATAAAATTTAATAATACAGTATAATACAATATAATACAAAGATTGGCTGAGAGGTGGACCAGATTGTCTTGTAGATGATGTTCATATTCCAATACAAAATGTGGAATGTGCTTATTCCACCAAAGTGTTCGATTGCTACCAGCAAATATTATGATTTTCAAAAACAAAACGTTGAAGTTATGCTCCTCAATAATCTTGTAGCAACTGCCATTATATTATGAAGGAACTCACAATTTTGTAGTTATATTTCAACAATGAAAGTCCTTCAAATTCTCAATTTAATTGTGCATGTTCTATAATCATTTCCAGCTTATCTCTTTCCATGATGAACTCTTTAGCAGCAGTTACGTGGGAAGATTTTCTTTCTCAAATGCCGTGTTTGAAAGGTATAAGCGACAAGAAACAAGTTATTCTTCTCAAGATAATAGGTAAGTTCTATGTATTTTAAATTTTCTTTACAGTCACAGGTCAGTTTTCGGTGCAGTGCCCATTCTTACTCTAAGTTGTTTTAAAATACAATGTAAATGTAATAAGTAAAGTATCGCCGTCACTATGTAGAAAATGGTAGTTTTACACACACGTTTATACGTTCCTTCTAGTAAGAAAATGGTAAATTCACTACTTTCTCACCATATTTATGATTTACCTTACGGCTGACCTAAAACCAACCTAGACTTCGAGTAAAAGAAGGGCAGTAAACTTTTCGTGCTATAAAGAATGTCCATTTAGCCTAATATTTCGTTTGTAAGACATAGGAACTTAGAGAAATGAAGGAAATAGTAATGTATATACATAGGTCTAGATATAGCATACTTGATTACGACATGGGTGTCTTGAAATTTCTATCCACGCAAAGAATGTTTTTATAGTCCGAAGAAAACTAGTTCTACTTCACTAGATACAGTTGGACAATATTTAAGAACAACCATATCTTGGTATGTATACGAAATTCACATAATTACGTCTAAATTTATGATAATTTTATATAGAAATCGGAATTTCGGCAGGGATCCGGATTATGTGGATCTTTTCCGTGGCTGCGCCGTATTTTTAAGTATACAGAATCTTCAACCATGCTCAGCTTATTTCTCACATCATCTATTATTTTGATATATGTTTATAGTGGCTTTGGCTCTGAAATGTGCAAGGTGTTAATTTAGAGTGTTGCAAAATAATACCGACAAAACCACGTCACGAGATTCCTAACATGAAAATAAGAAAAAGTATACAAATGGTTCGTTTTGGGGCAATAGCCCGCCGAAAGCGTGGGAAAATGAACTATAGAGCTTGATTTTTCAAATAACATTAACAGTAGAATTGAGGCGGTATGGTACCCTCAAAGACTTCAAAGCTGCTTTTTCCAAAATGTATATTCAAAAATTGTGCAATGGGGTCAAAATAGATTTCCCAAAAGAAAATAGAGGATTCTCAGAAATTCTCTGTAGTAAAGCTGGGTCAAATAAGCATACATGGGGCTACCTTCAAGCAAGTAACAATAATTCGTTTCTGATAAGTCGATATCTCAAACAGATTTCCTTTGCGGAACGACGATTTTTTTAAAGAGTCGTTGTTGCATAACATACAGGAGTTAATTAAATACATATTCATTAATATTTGCTGTGATTTTTAAATGGTTACCACCCGTCCGGGAATCAAGGGATTTGTCCGGAGTCCGGATTAGAAAGTTAAATGTCAGGGAATTCGCTTTCTAGTAGAAACCTTAGTTCTTGATTTCGTGAGAAATCCTTGATAGCCACGTTTTATCGTATCTCCAAATTTTGTTTCTTTAACCCGCACAGTATATGAGATACCGTTCACGGTTGATTGCGAATTGACTCGCTTTAGAATAATTTACAATAAATTGTTGGTATGAGCAGGGTTGCATATTCATAAAAATAATCTTTAGGTTATCATATAGACATATAAGACTTGATTTTATATATAATATACCTCGATCTTTAAACTACATCATTTGTCAATAAATGGTAGGTAATAACGAATATCTTAAGGGCATTCCGAAAATAGTGTCTCCTATTTTTTTCCATAATAACAACAATAGATACAGAGACAATAATAACGTACTGAAAGAGGGCAAACTTTGAGCTACATACAATTATTTTTCCACATAGTCATCACCATTCATTATACACTTTGCCAACGATGAACAAGAGCGTATATGCCGCGCTCGTAAAAATCAGAACCAGCAGAAACAAGGCACTGTATTACAGCTTCAATGACTGCATCCTTGTCTCAAAATGTTGCACACGTAGTCCATCTTTCATAGGTCCAAATTGATGGTAGTCCGAACTTGCTAAATCCGCACAGTACGGTGGATGTAGTAGGACAGTCCAGCCTAATTTTGCAATATGCTCGGTGGTCACGAAGCTGGTATGAGGCGTTGGTTATCGTGTTGGAAGTGAAAGATTGTTTTCTTCTCTGGATCTTCGTCAGTGTTTTCTTTTAGCGTTCAGAATTAAGAGTTTCCCACGCTCAAGGATAAAAAACTTTGGTAAACTTTATTTTGTATGAGCCATTCGACTCGTCATGATCTTTTGGCAATGGTTAAAAAGTTATAAGTTCTTATATTTGTGGGGCGCCAAGTTAATGGTGGACCCATACAGCATTTTTTTTTTATCCTGTGTTAGAATAGAACTATGAAGAAGGCTGATTCGTCATTTTTCAGAAGCGAGTCACCTCAAGAGTACCTTAATAATGTTTACCTTACTGTTATGGTCAATGACATTTCTCAAACAAACTGGTTGCCAATTTCACAGATAGCACGGTAGTTTAAACCAAGTTTCGACTAGCCTTGATTTTCCTTTGGATTACTAACTGGAACGTGGAGTTTCAAAATACCTTTTAAACAACTTCTCTTTGTTATGGTTGGATTACAACAGTGTTCAGTCTTAATCCCGTACCTCTTCAATTGGTCATAGACGTTATAACTCAGGATGTGAGAGATGAAGCCTCCTGGTGTATGATGATTGCCGATGATATTGTACTACGCAATACTTATAGGGCAGAACTGGAAAGTAGTGTAGAGAGTTAGGGGAAGTCTTTGAAAGATAGACCTAAAGATTAATAGAAAGAAAACTGAGTATCTTGAGTTTAACGGAAAAGGAAATGGAGAAGTGATGTTCCAAGAAGAACTATTCAATAAAGTGCCAAGTTTTAAATATTTAAGCTCATCTGTTAGTGGGAATGGTGATTTGGACTCGGAAATAACACACAGAATGCAAGGAGGACGGCGAAATTGTAAGAAAGTATGTGCTTGTGTGCGACCGCAGAATCACGGTGAAGAATAAAGGGATGATTTACGAAACAGTAGTTAGACCAGCAATGATGTTCGGAATGGAAATATGACCAATAAAGAAAGCACAAGAATAGGATAGATTGACCGAAATGAGAATGCTACGCTGAATGTGTGAGATAACAAGAAGAGACAGAGTGAGAAATGTGAGTAAGAGGAACTGCCAATGTTGTAGAGATATCTAAGAAGAAACAAGAAAGAAGACTGGTAATATAGACATGTAATGAGAACAAATGACTATGTAAAGCCAAAATGAATTTTATGGGCGGTAACGAAATGACTATGCAGTCAAAAGGGTCATGACAATGCAAGTGGAGGACAAGAGAGGTAGAGGGAGGCCAAGGAGGAAGCGGATGGATTAAGAATTATCTCCGGGAAAAAGGTCTGTCAGGTGAAGAAGTTCAGGACAGGGCTTTGTGGAGAAGACTCATCAGAAACGTCAACCACACGTAGGTAGGAAAAGACAGAGAGAAAGAAGCGTTATTTTCTCACGCTTTCGGCAGCCTTCAGCTCCGAAACTATGTAGATTTCGAAAATTTGTCACAGGAACTTTTGTATTGTTTTGATGTGAGGGATCACCTCCCAAAGTTTGCCGTTGTAGTTCATAAGCGCATTGTAGAATTTCATGAGTAGATCACATACGAAACGTAATATATTACTTCTCTTGCAAGGTATGGTTCTAAACCTTGAGTTGAGGATTTACTTAATTTTAGTTGCAGTGAAATCAACTACGTATGTCCTGTTGCTGACTAAAAAAAAAGAAATTTGCGCCAATGCTTAGAAAACAAGTTATGGGTATAAAAAAGAAATTGCACCAGAGCGTGAAAAAGAGTTATAGTTACAAACAAAATTCACCAGAGCAACTTTTCACCAAATTCTCGATAACATCAATCGAATAGATATTGTAATATAATAAATTATCACTTTACTTCGAATGCTCCACGTTGAAAGGCGCTATTTGTAATATCATTTACCACACTTCAAACCAAAAGGAAAGCCCCACGTTGATACGGCATTTGTAATATAATAATAACAAGCATGATCAGAACAATTATCTACGTAATTGTTTCTTACGGACATTTTTACAATGATCAGATACTTACATGCCAACAATCATGAACTCCATGGGTGCTACCTCAACTTTAAAGAAATCTGTAAGCTAACATAAGACCCCGTACAAGGAACAATTATGTCAACAGTCATCTCAGGGTCTGTGAGCAAAAGGAACCAGTTAATTTTAAATAGTAAGCACTCTATTAACCTCGTCAACTAAACAAGAAAACTAAGAGGTCTTAAAAACCGTGGGATTGATATGACAAAATAGCAAAGGTTTCTCTTATCTAAAAGTTTACTGGAAATTTGTAATTTCAAATATACACGTTACTTGACTTAAATTCCAGAGAGAAACAAAATGTAATGATTAACGGCAATTTCCCTTCCAAAGACTCGAGGCCTACAAGATCAATGTGGTTTTAGTTTACGTTGAGAAAAAATTTACCAAATGAGACATTAGGAACTTATACTAGTTATTTTAAAACTCAATATGTTCCAATCATATGTATAAATTTAGATGTTATTGAAGAACCGCTTCAAAAAATTGTATCTCTTTTGGAGAAAGATCTGAGACTTGCTCGAGCATGCCATTACATACATAAATGTAGAGTTCAATATCTTTGTAACAGTAAAATATAAGTTTATAATTTTCTGTTACCGCAATCGAAATTTTGTTTCTTATTATTTTCGCTATATTAGTATTACCGGACACCAATTAAAAATATACAGACTTTGTAATCCGGTTCACATGTCGACCTGCTGGGTGAACCGAAGTGCTTTCCATTGCCTTTAGTCAATAAAATAAGGCGGTGCTGTTACAGTAATTTTCATTTTTAATTTAGTCATTTAATCGAAAATAATTTCTGTATCAAGAGTGAGAGGTTGGCTTTAGACTAAGGCACGTTTCTGACATTCGCGCGTGTATTTCCTGTGAATTTCTGTTATATGTTGACAATCTTTTTGGGTGTCGGAAGGAACCTGCAATTCATACAATTTTAATTTCGGTATCGAAATATTTTAATTTTGGTAACTATGTCAATGGTTATTTGTAACATACTAAACAAAACTAGCTTGAATTTATATTTTCCCACACAGTCCAAATACCTCACAGGCTCGCATTCCTTCTGCCTGGCATGAGTATGTTTTCACCCGAAGTATCCCACAGTCAGGTCAAAGTGCAGAATTCAATCAGTGTGCTCAGTTTCTGCCTCATTTAAACCACACCAGAAATTCTGGTGAGTGACAAATTTCATACAATCGCTGTTTTGTGGGAATTTAGAAAATCAATTTCCAAACATATTGCTGTTATTAGATATAGGATACATTTCTCCCATCTGCACGCACACCGGACCCTGGGTTTTTCAAGCGAAATTAACAAAGAAGCAAATACAGTCCGTTGCAGCTGACCACTTGCGGCATTGTCAAATTTATTCACAATAGGAATTAAAGTTTGACCTACCAGAACTATGAACAAACTGTATTGACATGGTCCGGACATGGAATAATTATGGTTCAGAGTGAATAAACGATGTCCTGAAACTCCTACGGATAAACAATCATGTACCGTATATTTCATTCCAACTGTTTATCTAGAATGCTGGAAATTGGCAACAATGTGAATCTATGCCTGCATGTTTTAGGAGAGAGTCTATGTGTTATAGCCTCGCCTGGTCTGTGTTTGTACGTTTTCCCACCGAGAGAAAAAATTAGGAAATAAGAGTGTCGCCCGCAAATGTCTAAGTCAAGTAACCAAACCTTCTTTTAATTTGGAGGAAATGGTGTGTGTCATTTAAGAATGTTTCGTGGTGTTGCAACTAACACTGCAGATCTGCACGTCTGTTCCGGACTTGTAAGGGTCAAAAGGGAACTATGACCTGTAGCCTGCTTGAGTACCAAGAGCTTATTTTTCTTTCGCTTCTGAGATAGAGGCCAGAGCCAGTGACGCATGTGCCATCTAGGCAGAATTGCCACCTACGATTACAATTTACATCATAATTTATCCAAAATCCAATATTAAGCTATTATATAATTAATGTGACTAGTCTAACAAAAATACCGTATGATCACATTGTGTTATCCCTTTAAAAATTATGAGTCGAGTTCGTACCGACAAAAATAACCGACAATTACGATGTGACACAAACATAAAATATTTAATGAAGTTGGAAACGAAATGTTGTTGTTAACAAGCCTCCTATTTCCTCTGCTCTTCCCCACATCCAACTACCACTCTTCTTTCAAGGGCTGAGAGGGGGACCAAAACTCTATATGGATATCTCCAAAAGGAAAATCCTCATCGCCTTTCTTGTCAGGCTGTAGTTTAAACAACGAAATACATTGCTAGTGTCAGATATTCATATCCATGCTATCACTGCGTAACAGACCATTGCCATACTTAATCAAATCAAATATGTGTAAGATGAATAATATTTGCATTGATTTTACGTATCCAAAGTTTGGCATTCCTGTATAGATTGGAAAATTCTGGGGCTATATGTGTGTGCGGAATGAACACTGACATATCTTTCTATCTCTCTCTTCCTATCTCTTTCCACCAGAGACTAGCAGGGAGAAAAAACATAGGTTTCACGTTAATTTTCGCAGATTGTTGGAAATAACAATCATAACACTTCGGTCGGAGGGCTGACCTACGCAGATATACACAAACCGTGTGTATGTGTAGAAATATATGACTTACATACGGAATCCTATGCTATGATCCTAACTTGACGGTGTGATTTCTGTTTCAAGATACTAACATGCTAAAAGAAAGTGGATGGAACTACCTTTCCTTCTACTTCCCAAACTAGTTTCCAAAAAATCCTTTTGTTAGCACAGAGTGTTCGTATGTAGGGTAACTAAGTACAAAATGCAGTATGTTCATATACTGACAAAACAAAACGAAAAACCACGCAAATATCCTAATAAAATGGGATTAAAAAACAGAAATAAAATTGATCCAAATTTCGCATCACAAAATATGTAGAACACACTAGTGTGCATCGTTTTATATAAAGAAACAAAAAAGTAAAAGATGTGCACTTGTTTATTTTTTTATAAAGCTCAAAGTTTGAGTACAATATATGGACTTAGTGGCGCAAACAAAGAGGGCGCAGGGGGGCATTGTACCCCACTCTGGTCAGACATCAATTTTGCGGGGGCCAAGAGAGGGGCAAACATAGGCTACACGTTACTTCTGAGCCTCTACATTTAACGCTAAAACAGCTTTGAATTTTCGTTATACATGTTTTCATTCATGTAAACCAGGGTATTTCAACATGAGGGTCGCGACCGCAAAGGGGGGCGCGGGTTGTCTGCCAGGGGGTCGCGAGGGAAGGTGAAAAATGCATTTAACTAAGGTTTAGTAGGTTAGAAATTTAATTTTGTTTGTTTCTATAATTACTAAAAATAATGTAATTTGTTGAATAGTTCTCCGGTAATATAATTAGGATATTTATTATCAAATGCGGTAAATAAACTATCATGTTTTCAAATGAAACGCATATGTTGCACAAAATAAAAAAAGACAAAAAAATGCATAAGTTTACTAGGTTGGCGTGAAATCTAAGCCTCAGTTAATTTGATCAGTTTCAAAATATTAGGTTCAATTTTCGTCATAAACATTATCAAGCCATTTTCATTTCTACGTTAAAAGTTAGGCGCCCATCCTTATATAAATACCACATTTTTAATATACACTCTTTAGTAATTCGTGTAACTGAGAAACAGTTCTGTAAAAACGAAGGTTTTAGAGATATTTCCATGAAATTTACTAGAATTGCTCACAAAATCATTATGTTTAAACACTGAAAATAATTTTCCAAAACTAAATTTTAACTGCCGTTTTGAGGGTTAAAATTCAAAAGTAAACATAACTTATGGGAAAATCAATGTTAATTCAGAGGAGCATTTTTTCTTGTAAAAATTTATTAATTACCAAAAATAAGTCAGATGGTGACTTCTATTTATTAAACACTGCATCTCCAGATCGAGAGAAGATACAATATCTATTGACAGGAATACCATCTGAGTAAATATTTTGGTAATTAATCAAATTTGACAAGAAAAAGTCTTCCTCTGAATTCCCATAAGCGAGGTTCACTTTTGAACTAAGGTCCCAAGCGGGGGATTAAAATTTAATATTTGGAAAACTATTTTCACTGTGTTAAAACGTTTGTAAGCAACTATAGAAAATTCCATGAAAATATCTTGAAAACTTTCATTTTTCACAGGTCTGTTTCTCAGTTATACGAATTTTTGTATATATATAAAAAATAAGATGAAAAGAGAGAGAGTGTGTGTGTGTGTGTTGAAGCCTTCAGGACTCAGCAGGATAATATTTCATACAATGGGAAATAAATTACCTTTGGGGGTCGCCGGCCGATATATATATATATATATATCCCAACCCGTCTGGTCAGCGTGGGAGCAGTAGACCAACTCCTCCCTTCGGGGAGAGGCCTCATCCACTAGTGGATTGAATATGGCTGTGATTTATTATTATTATTATTATTATTATTATAATTATATATATATATATATATATATATATATATATATATATATACTGTATAGTTGAGAGCGTATGAAAAAATGTATTGTTTTCAACCAATGTTTATTTCTGTCTGATATTTTCCTGAAGTCAAGGATGCGGTTTCTTAGATTCTTCATTGCATTGTTAAGCACAAGGAAGTCAAAGGAGAAAAAAGTATACTGTTATAAAAAAGAATATAACATATATTTTTAAAAAATGTTTCATTTTTCTCACCAATACTGAGACGAAAAAGGAAATAGCTCAATCGTTCACATTTAATTCACTAGAGTAAACTTATTTTGATTGTAGCGCATAAACTTCTGCCAATCTGCCTGGAACAGTGAGTAGTAGTTAACTGGCTGGGAATATGTTCAGTCCCCATTCAAGTTCTCAACATTTCTTATTTTGATTTGAGTGAGTTTAGTTTAGACGGTGATGAAGCGACAGTAAACATTGTTTGAGCTATTAAAATTTGAAAGGAAGAAAGATGAAGAAAGAACAGAGTTGCAGACCCAAATTGGAAACAAGTAAGTACTAGCTCAATTTGTATAGGTATCAATCAAATGTGTATCCAGACCGTAATTCAATCTTCTACCACCATACATAGTGTGACCAACGCTTGACCCACGACCCACCATCTACTGTCGCCAATTGGACCCTCAAACCACTGAAAGTATCTTTTGGCCCATAACAAACGTGTCCTCGCAGTTTCTTTCCATCCACAGACCAGAGAGTCTAGTTTAAAACTTCAGTTAAGGAAATTACTTGACCCACGTCTCCTGACCCACTCCATCTCTGGTCAAATAAGTTTTCTTAAGTGGCATTCTAAGCTAGATGCTGTGGTCCCTGGATGGAGAAGAAAATGGGTTATCTGAGCTCTCTGGTCATTTGTCATGGGCCAAAAAGGCTTCCAGTGGGTTGAGGGTTGAATTAGTTATGGTAGGTCGTGGCTCACAGTCAATGATGCTTGAAGATTGAATTCAGGTAGGTCATGAGTTAAAAAAGCCCTAGCAGGTAGTGGGTCACGGCGAGTAGTGTGTCACTTAATCTTTGACCCACGCCATCTCTGGTATCATATGTTTTTTTTTCTCCATTTGTTTCCTCCATATGTTTTTTCTTTGGAAATATGAAATTCTTGGGATGTGTTAGTGGTTCATTGATGTATATTAGATCATTCGCCGCCACTGCCTTGTACCCCCTCCTAAAAATACTTTCTACTCTTATTCTGATACATCGTTATTTCTACGCTTAAATATATTCTTTTTTTATAACAGAAGCAGCTTAAAATTTATCCTTTTCTTAAAAACAATTTCAAGAGTCTTTGACGACTATTTGTTTCTTTCCTCGCTCGCCGCAATAGTAATTTATTTTGGTTCGCCGATACAGCATTGTTAAGCAAAGGCAATCCATAATAAAAACCGATTGTAGAAAGTGAGCACTTTAGTTTCTCAGGTAAGTATGAAAAATTATTTTGAAAAAAGTCTTCCCCAAATACTAGTAACAGAACTGTTAAAACAACTTTAGATTTACACCACTAGAGGATGGAATTGTTCAGTGCAGAAGTTAGTTAAGCAAGATTGAACAATAGCGCAGAGGCGGAGCCAGGGGGAATCACTCACCCCTCCAACAGATTTTTTTTTTTTTTTGTATTTCAAAAGTAAAATTAAACTCATCCCAGAGTTGGATCTCTTAGTATTTTCAACTTTGTGTGCCCCCTTCCTCCCATACACACACACCCAAATGTTGAGCCTCAATTCACTCCTGTAATAGAAGATAGTGTGTTCTCGTTTATTTTCCCAGAAATCATATATTGTTTGAATTTGTTTCTGTTTGTGTGCGCTGTATATGAGAACATTTTGACGAATAATGAAGCGGCAACAAACTCTATTCGAAGTGTTAAAACATAGGATAAACGAAAAAAGGACGAAAATTCCAATCGAGTATGTGACTGAGAAATTATCCAAGAATACTAACAAGTCAGCTAGGTCTATGGATAAGTAATAGATCAATTCATATATCTTGTAATATGTCCAGTGGGATCGAGTGGGTGCTGCACTGTAAAAATCGGTACTAAACAGATTGCCACCGAATTTTGTAAATTTTCGTACGAAATTTTTTACAATGTAGAACTTGGGAGATGGCTAGGGGGGCAAAATGTTACCATTATAGATTCAGTATTAAGAGTACAGTATATAGTGCGACGGTAAGAACTTGGAGGTAACTGCCCTCACCCCTACCTTTTAATCATCACCAGTGGTCAATATGTAATCAGATCTAGTATATTTTAGGACAGGTTAAATGCAATGTTTAAATCATGGCTTCAAGTTTTAGTTCTTAAAAAAACTCTCTGGCACGAAGCTCCGAAGGACTGAAGTCAAACAGCTGACCCACAGTGATTCAGTACCCTTCCAAAACACGACATTTTTTTTTTTTTTTTTTTTTTTGAGTTAAGGTGAAAATGCTATATTGTGGTTACATGTTGAAAGAGTAATAACTGAAAGACCAAAAAAGCACCTGTGTTGTGATTGTGACTCACCTCTTCTTTGGAGTCTCAAGTATCCCGTGAAACGGGAGGATCTAAGTGGTTGTGTTCTTGTGACTTATTTTTCATGTATTAATAGTTTTGAGTCACACTGTGTATAATGTTGTGTGATTGTTTTCCGGTAAATATTACACACCATAATTAACTTCAAGTTTCTACTGACTGTAACAGTTTAAAAATAATCGTGTGTCGAATTACAGTGGCGTAGTAGCTCGTGATCCAAAGAATTCCACAGTAACTATTGAAGAAGTGAATTTATTGTGTGCTAGGCTTTCAGTCAATAAAGTTTAAGTGAAAGTAAGATTGCATACATTTTGTGTACATCAATCAAGATTATTGAACTTCGGAATAAGTAATATAAGTTAGCATTTGCCGATTAAAATTTAGCAAGTGCTCCCTACAGCAATCACAGACAACAGCAACAACTACAAATAACAACTGATAAAATAAGAACTATTTTAAATATATTTTTTTACCGTTCATATTTGTATTTATGTGTAACTTTGTTCCTATACTGTATTAACGAATGAGTTGTTCTTTATGTAGCTTCTTATTTGCGGGGATACTTGTATACTGTATCTTCCTTCATATGTCTCTTTACAAAAAAATAATTGACTGGCAAATATCTTTCATTTTTTGATGGGGTAACTATTCGAATCTAACGATGATAAACTCATATTCGTTCGAGTAAAAAATATTTCCATTTGCAATATTTTTTCACATCTAACGTTAATGCTTAATTCGGTAAAGTTCATTTCATGCTTACAAATTTGTTCATATATATATAAATCACAGCCATATTCAATCCACTAGTGGATGAGGCCTTCCCCAAAGGGAGGAGTTGGTCTACTGCTCCCACGCTGACCAGACGGGTTGGGAGAGGAGAGCCGAAGCAATGCCTTTTATTCACAGCAGCTCCTCAATTGTCCTCACGATGCTGGATCAACACCGAAATTTTTGAGCCGCACCGGGAATTGAACCCGGGACCGCTCGCACTGAAGTCGAGCGCGCTACCGACTAGGGTACGCAG
>JAGDQP010010705.1:38130-55021 GCA_022664845.1 Lepisma saccharinum
AGTTTTTGCCGGTTTTTGTGGTAAAGAAAACACTTAATTTTCAAGGGAAATTAATTTTGTTTTATTCAAAATATTGTCCATCGGCTTCTACACATTTCGCCCATCTTTCAGGTAATTGATCCATACCATGCCAGAAAAACTGCTTGTCTTTTGCGGCAAACCATTCGTAGAGTCGTCACCCATCACAATTCGATACCAAAAGGATTTTCTTTCGTGGCGTTGAAGCAGCATTTCACAAGTGACTTTGTGATTTTCCATTTGACGTTCATTCAGATCGTATGGGACCCATTTACCCAGTTTATTGATCTTCCCCATTGCTCGTAAACGTCTGCTGATTCTTTCTTGTGACACATTTAATGCTTTTGCCAATTGCGGTTGAGTTTGAGTTGGTCATCCTCCAATAACACCTGCAATTGCTCGTTTTCGCACTTTCGTGGTCTACCAGAGCGCGCACTGTCTTTCACATTGAAATCACCACTTTTAAATTGTCGAAACCATGTCTCACATGTTCTAATCGATTGAGCGTGTTCACCATATGTTTCTACCAGTACACGATGACTTTCAACAGCCTTATTCTTTTGATTAAATAAGAAAAGCAATGCGTGTCGCAAATGTTCTTTTTCAGGCACAAACTTCGACATGATCACTGAACGATAAAACAAAGACGCTAGTGTTTGGCGGACTCAACTTGAGTGTGTTTGGAGTTTAATGTCAGACGAACAAAATGACGTATGTGTCAAATGAATACGCTGCGTACTTTTCGCTGGCGCCATCTCTTAGGTAAACCGGAAACTACTTAAGCATACACCTGTTTACAGGCGCAGATCCAAAGGTGTTAAAGGGCTATCGCCACCTTTGATTACCAAATTTACACTGGATAAAATGAGACTAGATCGAAGTTTACACTAGATAAAATGGCACATATACCCTTTAGCCAAATCCTGGATCTGCGTATATATATATATATATATATATATATATATATATATATATATGTATATATATCCATCAATGACAGCTATACTTTCCCCCCCCCCAAACGAAAATTTGTGCTTGCGCCACTGTATGGACTCCATTGCGTATAGCAGGAAGTGGATAGAATCTTACGAAACGTACAATGATCAGTACATAATATGGTAAATTCTCATTAATTATACCACTTTCAGTATTAGTTTGATTATACGCAATCTATAGCAGATTAATGAAATGTAAGGACCGTAAATTGTAGCTTGGTCCTGTGCGCATGTAGGCAAGTACGTACCCATTTACAAAACTCCAGGTGTGATGATATAGAAGCTGTGTTGAAAAACGTGCCAAGATGCAAAGTGGTACAATTTAAAAGAAGGCCTTCTAAATTGTAACACTAGTTGTATAAAATAGACCTGTAGTAAAGTGCAAGTTTGAAAAGAGTAATGTAAGATGAAAATCATAAGAAATAATGTCTATGTACTTATGTCACAATTTGTATTATATGTGCGAGTTTTGACAATTTTGCCTTGCTTGCAGAAACAAAACTAGGCTTTCATCGACCTAATGCATTATTTGAAACCTCAGCTACTGCTATTCAC
Organism: Lepisma saccharinum; assembly: GCA_022664845.1. NCBI lineage: Eukaryota > Metazoa > Arthropoda > Insecta > Zygentoma > Lepismatidae > Lepisma > Lepisma saccharinum. The sequence continues at coordinate 39,699 of JAGDQP010010705.1, forward strand.
AGCTACACTCGCCACAATGAAATATTCTGCTTGCACTTACTTTCACGAATTTGGTATGAAACCAAACGCAATAATTCAAACACGGTGTCATATCTTCAAACTTCGTCCCCTCACGTATAATGCAATAGCAGCTACTTGAATTGGATCGTGTTCAAGACCTTTAGGCAACTTTGGCTCAGGCCGAGTGGATGAAGATGAAAGAACTGGTAAAATGAAGAAAGTGGGAGGAAACGGGAGAACTCAGAAAAACCGACGCGCACTGTATTTGTCCACCAAAAAGCGCATAAGGAACGAGCCTGGTTCCAATCTCGGACCCCACGCACCAGAAGTGAGCGGTCTACCACTGAACAACCGCGGCACCAACTAGTTGTTGCTGGCAACAGTTGAAGGATTCTTACCATTAACTTCTTCGGGTGTCTTGTTGTTGAACTGAAGGTCTCTTTAGGTGGTATATTTTAGAAGAAACTGGTGCTACATTTTATGAGACATTGTATTTTTACTTTAACTGTGCTTTGTACCCCAAAGATGTGAAATAAATAATTGATTACTGTTCATACTATTAGCATACACGTATGATATAAGAAATATGTGTTTTAAGTGTAACAAAATTCATACACACTTAAATGTATGGAGTCTTAATTGTTCATTCAAATTATTACTTCTTACAATAGGAAATTTAGCAAAAACTCACTTCTCAAGCTGTGTTGTCTCTACATTGGGCGTGTTCCGTGCAAGTACACAACACGTGTCAATACATATTCTCTCTGGTTGGTAGCGCCACTATGCAAACGGTTTGGCAAACACACAAGTGATACAATTTACATGCTGGTACAAATTAAAAGACTTTACCCTTCAATACTTGTAAATGCTTAATGTAAGTTTTATGATTCGAGCGTGAGCCGTGCCAAAATTGCGGGCTAGAAATTAAATTAAAATGTCTAATTTTTAAATTAAATGTGGCCTCGTTTGAACACAAGTTCTGAATATGTATGGACAAGTATAAACACATGGTATTCGACAATTTTTAGTTTACGTAGACCTATTTCATATCTCGACGTGTTATTGGCTGCGTATAACTTGGTTCATAACAGGAGTTTACGCTTGTCCATATATCTGCAAAACCAGTGATAAATTGAGACACTTTCATCCAGTGGGGAATCTTAGTTTACTGGGGGAGGGGGAACTAATTAATTTTCTGCTAGTTGGTAAAAGTGAAAGAAGGTTTATGCATGGACGGGAATTTTCACGCATTCTGAAGGGAACCTCCGTTTGAAAAATCTGGAAACACTATTTTCTTGCATTTTGACGCTCCTTGCACCTATTGGCGTCAAAATACGCTTCGAATAAAGTTCTTTGGTAATACTACTTTGATCTGCATTCAGGATAGAAGATGGGTACGGAAGAAGGGTTTGCGCCTTTAATACGAACATTGGCGAAAATCGAACGGTCATCGTCTTCCACTTTCTGTCGGTTTCTCAGTGCCCGACGACTAACAAATTTCGTAATATGTCGTGACGCAATTCAGTTTGTTTTGGATCCAGTGCTGGATCCATAACAACGATGCTTCAAATCATGGTATTCGAAACTGTTTATTTAATTCGCGTGCTAGTCTTTGCAAGTCGCTGTCATGAAGGATGATTCCGCGATCCACTATTACGCGCAGAGTAGAAATACTTACTCCAGTCGCCACCCCTGGGCCCAGCTATGCCCCATAAATTTGAATTTTGGCACATTTCCAGGAAGTCGTGACCCCAGGGGTCATCTAGGGTTACTCCCATGCCCCAGCCCTGTTCTTAGACCCCACCCCCGTTTTCAGAACATCGTGAGAAAATTTTTGCTGGCATCGCCATTTTGATAAGGAAATAATATCTCAATTAAAAAAGTACATAAGATATGACTCAACAATCTTCGACAACAAGAAAAAGCAATGAAATATCAATGGATAAGTAAAAGATATGTAAAAATCCAACTTGATTACAAAAAAAAATAGTGACGGAATTAGCCATATCTCGAATATAGACGATATTCGGTAGAACTGAAACGCGAGAATGGAAGAATACTTCTGCCAAGGCGTCCCATAATGGGGCTTGAACCAATGTGATTTCTTTCGGAAACAACAAGCAAGCCTTTAACTAATTGTTTAAATAATATTTTTTTTTAAAACGGGTCCTTAATTGTTGAGCAGAAAGACGAAAGGTGTTTGTTGTGTTGATGTCTGGTCTAGACTACGGCAACTAAAGAAAATGGTTTGTTTTGAGTGTTTGTGGGATGGCTACCATATGGTCTGCGGTTATATAACATAGGATGCACAGCTCGGCCATTTAAAGTTGATGGATGTGAAATGTGGTGCATGGGACGGGACGAAGGCGGAAGCATTTTCTTTTCAGTTCCAGATGTGATGCTTCGACACGAGTCTATACAGGGAAAGAGTTGGTAAGAAAATATTTGGTAATTGGGTTAACTTGTAAGTGACAATATCCTCTAAATAACTGGGGTAAAACTGTGGGAAAAAAATAGAAACACATGGGAGGTAAAGGTCGGTTATTCCAGCTACGTGTCGTGAGAACGGAAATAGTAATATTATATTTTAATCAGCGAGATAAACGCGTCATGGGCAGGGTTAATAGTTCATTGATAGAGGATAGGGCCGTGGGAAAGGTTTCAATTTGTTATGTGAACGGAAGTTATGACGGTGTTATACTAGATATTGTGATGAAACATCTGACTGTCTCGACATATGGGAATAGAAAAAAGAGAAAAAAGAAGGTGAAATGAATCATGTGAATCTCTGACATTTCTCACAGTAGGAGCCGGAAGTTGTAGAGAGGAAACATGGCAAGAAAAACTTATATATAGAACTGTTTAACATACTGTAATACCAATTGGCAGTTGAATCTCCTCGATGACAGTGCTTGATTATTTTGAGGTGTTTTTGAGATAAAGAGAAGACAAACAGGCAAGGTAAGTTCATTAGAATTTTTATGTAAGATCATATTACATTTCTTTTGTGTACAGAGAGAAATACTATTATTTTTTATATTGCAAAGTAATTGAACTTTACTGTGCCCTTAAAATTTTATCGAGAAATTTTTGACGAAGCATTGGATAGATACTGATTGGTTTTGAGCCCACCAACCAACCATTCCGACTATGTGTTTTTCAGGCTTTTTCCTGAGTCACACCGGATAAATACCAGAATGATAATTAGAAACTTGTCCCCTAATCGTTGATTTTTAGTTACATCAGGCAAATATGGGAATGGTATCTTGAACTTGATCCGTGGCCGACTTTTTAAAAAAAATGTTTTAGCAATCAAAGTCTGACTCGTCTAAAAGCCATAAATAAAATAAAATTTTGTATATTTGTTGCTTCATTATTACGAGATATGTATATGTTTTGAACAAACAAACTCAGAATGTAGCCTTTGCGAAAATAAATTGCCGTGGCTTAGTTATAGAAATTAAATAGTAAAATACGAGCTGTAACTACTTTGCAAGGAGTTGTGGGGGCGACCATAGGTCTGTTGCTTTGGAAGTTGACGAAAACAACTGCATTGGTTATTCATTTTGAGTATGATTTTTGGTTTTCTTAGCCATTTAATGCTAATGACATAGCAATGCTAATACATATAGTATATGGATTCGAGCAGCTCCAGCTCAGTTGCTTTGTTTTCGAAAGTTTTTTTTGAATGAATCTAATGACTAGTGAGATGTATTTCATTTATACATAACAAATAATATAACGATGGTTACGTTACACAAATCCAAATGGCTGAGGTTCAGTTTGAAATATATAGAGTTGTCATGGAAGAGGTTCCTTGTTGTTGTTGCTTTTTGTTGTATATTCAAAACTAATGATATAATCACATTGGCCCATGAAAAAACAAACTTAATCGTGGTCTCGTGCGTAGAACACTCGCTTTACTTTAGGGATCTTCAGATGAAGACCACATACTAGATTCTGATATAACATTATATTGCATTCAAGGTTGACCTGAGCCTAAGTTGCCTAAAGGATAGAAAAAAACTTTAGTTGTATATGGCCCAGTCTAGTAACTTTGGACTACGGCCCATCACGATTCGCCTTTAGCTGTTAAGTGTTAAAATCCACACCCAGGGTCCGGCCGGGACTCGAACCCAGAACCTTTAAGCCGATGGGCTAGCGCCGCAGACCGCTAGGCCACCCGGTCGGCGTTACCTAAAGAACATAATTACAAACTGCATTGCATACAAACTTTTGCTAAACAGTTCCGTGATAGACTGAAACAATGAATTGTATATTAAGACGGTACTAAACAGGGATGGACGCAGAGTGGCCCTGGCTCCCCATCCCTTCCCTTTTCGGTTCGGCCATAATATTAAAGAGGAAATTGTCAAGTATTCAGAGTAACTCTATATAACACACAGCTCATTGGAAAGTAGATATAAAACCATATTTTTATATTTGCAAGCAAAACTGGCCAGGGGGTGGTTGGTCCATTCGGGGTGCCCCTCTCTTGCAGGGGCCCTTTTAAAACTCGGCTTGTATATGTATAGAAAGCAAATATCCTTAGCAGAAGTGAATGCAAAGAGAATATCAAAACTTTGACGATCAGTGGTGGATTTATCCATTCAGGGTGGCCCTCATTTACAAGCGCCCTCCCCCTTAAAACTCTGCTTATATATGTATAGAAAGCAAATATCTCTAACAAAAGTGAATGCAAACAGAATATCAAAACTTTGGCGTTCAGGGGGGTGGTTGGTCCATTCAGGGTGGCCCTCTCTTACCGGGGCCCTTTTAAACCTCGGCTTGTATATGTATAGAAAGCAAATATCCTTAGCAGAAGTGAATGCAAACAAAATATCAAAACTTTAACGATCAGGTGTGGTTGGTCGATACTGGGTGCCCTCTCTTACATGAGCCCCCTCCACTTAAAGCACTGTTTATATATGTATGTACACTAAATTAATATAATGATTACATTGGAAAATAATAATATCCTATTGTCATATGCTATTCAGAGAGATACCGTTGAATACTGATATTTAAAAACCTGGAAAGTAGAATGGTGGCCAAGCAATCTTTGAAATTCACTGTCAAATGGATTCTTCTATAGAAACTCAATCAAGGCAGAGATGGTTTTGCAATACAACCAGAAGACTCCTTCAACATTTACTTTTAAGTATTTGCCGTGAAACATTATTATTATGGAGTTAGGTTTGTGTCTCTTCACAATCGCGAAAGAGTTCTAAATAATGATTGGCGCTTCCAAATGGTAAGAGCATATTAATGATACGAAGAAGGCTAGGAAATACAAAGTAATCATATTTGGCTATTGAAGTTTATCGTTAAACACTTATTTAACATTACATATGGTATCTGAACATAATAATAATAGAGGTCCGGATTTTGAATTTTGATGAATGTTGGGAAAATGTCGGGAAGGATAGGGAATTAGAAACATTTCACTACTCTTTCCATCGTCTAAGCCCGTATAAGACTAGATCTGACACCAAGACATGGAACAGGGTTAAGAGTTTGACTTTTAACTAGTGGAAGGAAAAAAATGAGAGGAGGGGATAGGGAATACAAAATAACAATATTAGAGTACTGTATATCAATGCCTAGGCCTTGCTAAGACAGCACATGGCGTCAAGGTGCGGGAAAAGATTGAGATTTTGAGTTTTCATGAATGATATGAAAATGTTGGGAAGGCATAGGGAATACAAAATAACAATATTAGAGTACTTTATATCAATGCCATAAGCCCTTGATGAGCCTTCAAATATGGCGTCAAGGGGTGCAAATGGGTTAAGATTTCAAGTCTTAAATAATGATATGAAGATTTTCAGAAGGGATAGGGAATAAAAAATAACATTATTCGAGTACTCTATCTTGATGGTAAAGCTTATATGACTTCAAATATGGCGTCAAAACGTGGGAAAGGGTTAAGATTTCAAGTCTTAAATAATGATATGAAGATGCTGGGAGGTGACAGGGAATACAAAATAGGAATTATTTACTAGTGTATATCAAGGCCATAAGCCATCAGGGAACCTTCAAATATGATGTCAAGGGGTGGAAAAGGGTTAAGATTTCAAGTTTTCATGAATGATACGAAAATGTTGGGAAGGGATAGGGAATGCAAAATAACAAAATTGTAGTACTCTATTTTGATGGTAAAGCTTATATAAGATTTCAAATATGGCATCAAGGGGTGGAAAAGGGTTAAGATTTTGACTTTTAATGAATGATACGAAAATGTTGGGAAGGGATAGGGAATACAAAATAACATTATTAGAGTACTATATCTTGATGGTAAAGCTTACATAGGACTTCAAATGTGGCGTCAAAACATGGAAAAGGGTTAAGATTTTGAGTTTAAACTAAGAGTAGAAAAAATGTCGGGAAGGGATAGGGAATACAAAATAAGAATCATTTAGTAGCGTATTTCGACGCCACAAGCCCTTGGGAAGCCTCTGGGCTTTATAAGAAGTGAAAATATCAAGTTTTCAGAAACAATCCAGACATACAACATATTTCCAGAGAAACACAAATCGAGGCGTTGTACATCCTTCTTTCTACCGTCTCCCATCACCTATTTGAAAACCTTAGCAAAATGGAAGGCAAGGATGCTTATAACAGTCTTCATGCGTTTTAAAAATATGAAAAGACTTACCCAGTTGCCTCTATTGCACTGACTGACTAAAAACAAAAGCGAATCCCAATTGGTAGGAGGTGCGCATGCGCATTGTGACATCATGGGAGAAGGCGATAGTTGAAGGGAGTTCATAGCAGATACACATGTGTGTATCTTAATGACCATATGGTTTTCTTAGAGAAGTTGGAGAGAGGGTGACTGTCGCGTCTTATTTCCGGTTCTGCGCTTAATGACCATATGGTTGCCATATGGTCTTCTTAGAGGAGATGGAGGGAGGCTGTCTGTCGTCTCTTTCATTTCCGGTGGAGAGAGGGTGACTGTCGCGTCTTTTATTTCCGGTACATGCAATGGGGACTGCATTCTGAGTTTGTGTGTTGACTGGACTAGGTGTCAATTTGCTGCTCTCTCATATTAACTTTTTGTCTCCTATATTTCCAGATTTGGAATTAATATTCGTTGATTACAATATTTTTATTATTGGATATCCTTGAAAATAAGGAAAAGCAAAGTAAATTGAATTATATTTGTTGTTATATTAATTTACAGTTTTGACTCAACTCATGCAAGTACACATGTTTGATTTTAGACCTTGAAAACAATCTATCTGACTAGTGAAAATTCTTAAAACAAAAGGAACATTTTCTGTTTCAAATACATAATTTTAAGATCAAGAAAATAATCTATTTGACTAATGAGATGATATATAGACATCTGTTTTAAACACAGTTGAATGTAGGAAGTGTACCTTAAAGAAAGAGTAACATAGTTGTTTAATTAAAATAGTGATAGGGTTTGAAGAATGAGAACTAAAAATGGTTGTTCTTTTTTTATTAACGATCTTAGCAGCATTTGAGAAGGTATCTGGCTAGAGGTCTCAGTTGAGAGAGTATGCAAGTTATTGCATACATAAAAATGGTAAGAAAAAATTTGGAACAAAAAGTTTTAACAAGAAAGAAAAAAATTGTAACAAGTTTTAGCGAGAAAGAAATGTTAAGAAAAGAATTTATTTGAAAAAAAAATTATTTTGGTAAAAAAGAAAAAATCTTAAGAATAATTGTGAAGAGAAAATTTGGAACTTAAAGTTTTAATAAGAAAGAAAAAATTTCGTAACAAGTTTTAGTGAGAAAGAAAAATCTTAAAAAAGAAGTTTAAAAAAATTTTGGTAAAAAAGAAAAGACCTTAAGAAAAGAATTTATTGGAAAAAGTTTGGTAAAAAAGATCTTAAGAATAATTGTGAAAAGAAAATTTGAAACTTAAAGTTTTAATAAGAAAGAAAAAATTTCGTAACAAGTTTCAGTGAGAAAGAAAAATTTTAAGAAAATAATTTTAAAAAAAGTTTTGGTAAAAAAGAAAAGATCTTAAGAATAGTTGTGAAAAGAAAATTTGCAACAAAAAGCTTTAGTAAGAAAAAAAATTCATAAAAAAAAGTTCGTAAGAAAAAATCTTAATATCTTTTTAAAAAAGTTTTGGTAAAAAGATCATAAGAATAATTGTGAAAAGAAAATTTTGAACAAAAAGTTTTAATAAGAAAAAAATTTCGTAACTAGTTTTAGTGAGAAAGAAAAAATCTTAAGAAAAGAATTTCTTTTAAAAAAGTTTTAGTAAAAAAAGATCTTAAGGATAATTACTCGGCGATGAAAGCATGAAAGCTCTGATGGAAAGAAATGCGGATCTGGAAGTGGATCGTATTGTGAATGAGGTGGCCAGTACGATGTTTGGTGATATTTCTTCCGTTCAGACGATTGTTTCCAACCAACCTGGTCTCTCAAGACAAGAGGAGGTGATGGTGATTGAGGATAGTATTATCCTCCACGATAATGATGTTCAATATATCAGAGGGGATAATACTAGCCGTGATCAAAGGAATGTTGAAGTCGTAAATGATAATGATGATGATGAGAGCTTACTTGAGAATATCAATTTACATCATTTTAATCTCGACGAACAGATCATGGAATATATGATAAATGATATTAATGATGATCAATTTCAGGATTGGGTACCACCCGGAAATAACTTATACGCTGCTGGAAACCAAGGTGCGAGTACTAGTAGAGGTAATGCAGACAGTAGTAGCAATGCCTCTACTAGTCATAATAATACTTTTGAAATCGTTTCTCGTAGTAACCGTATGTATCGCAACTTTATAATTGAAGGAAGACAAATAATTATCGAACCAAATTCCGGCGTAAATGCACATGACGTACAGAATCTCTTTTCCTTTGCACTGGATAATATTATTCCCGACGTTGACGCTGAGGCCTACGTCGGTTTAACGTTGGATTCGAGTAATTCCACGCTTAATAGACCGATGTACGTGGGGTGGAGACGAAGGGATGAACTATCACAAGATGTAATTTTACGTTCCATAGAAAACGTCATTCAAAGTAATGAAACTTTCCTTTTAGGCCAAGTAAACATAAAAGTACATTTTGTAGATCCATACAAAGGAAGAGAGAGAGTAACTAAAGGCCAGGACAAAATCATGGAAATGACCGCTTTCCTCGAGAAATACATCATCTCGCCTCCAGTAGACCTCTACTGTCTCCCACAGAGTTTGGTCATGGTCAGAGCAAAAGCTGAGGGTGACAAACATAAAGTGTATCATCTTCAAATGTAAGAGAGAGACCATATGCTTGGATCAATGAGGCTAAAGATATGTGTGAGAAAGCAGGGGTTGATGTACAGAGGCTAAGAGGATGTGGTGTCGAGGAAATTAATCAGTTCGAGCGGCATTTACTTCCGCCGTATAGAATTGTAGTATATGAGAGGAAGGCAGGGACAAGGGAGGCAACTATTCGGTACGCTGGACCTGAAGCTGAAAAACAACATTATATCCACTATAGCGAAGGGCATTATAGTGCAATCACCTTTATTAGATCATATTAACGGGTACAACATTACTGTCCACTGTGTTTGAAAGGGTATAATACAAGAAAAGACCTTCATGATAGTAAGTTTAAATGTTCCTACTGTGAAGTCAGCCACACAATTTCTAACGAGGAAAAAGGTCGATTTCCCTGCTCCGTTTGCAAAAGAGTTTTTCCTTCTCTCGAATGCTACAGAAATCATGAAAAGGTACCTGACAAGGGTAAGGCCATATGTTACAATGTGAAGCAGTGTCCGACTTGTCGTGCAATCGTCGATATGGGGAAAAGAAAAAATAAGAAACAACAGTATGAATGCGGGGAACATTACTGTAGACAATGCGAAAAGTACGTCATGCCAGACCACCAATGTGTTGTGAAAAAACTGAAACCAGAACATTACACGAAATATCTGTATATTATATTTGACGTAGAAACAATGTTACTTGGTCCAAATACGAAGGGCGAGCGCGAGCATATTGTAAACTTAGTATGCTTGACCCACAGATGTAATGAATGTAAAGATAAGAATTCAAACGCCACATGCATGGATTGCGGAGACACGGAAAATGGGGGTATCCGTGATTTATCCTTCAAGACAATGAAAGAGTTCATAGTCCATGTATTAAAAGAACGCCCTTCGTTTGAGAAGACGGTTATACTCTCACACAATGGTTCGAAATATGACATGATTCTGGCGGCCAAGGCTTTATTAGTGGACCAAGGTTTTGGCAAAGAGCTCAAAATTATTGCTCAGGGCCAAGAGATTATAGAAATGGCTTTGGGTAGCAAGAAAATCATCTTCCGGGACACTTTTTTGTACATGGGTGTTAAACTGGCGAAACTCCCTAAAACTTTAGGGTTAGAAAATACCTTGAAGAAAGGAGAGTTTCCCTACTTGTTTTAATGTGCCTGAAAATCAGGATTACAATGATCTCATTCCTGATTTTGAATATTTTGACCCCCAAAGCCGCACAGAGGAAGAATACAAAGCGCTGAAGGAATGGCATGACGAATGCGTAAAACAAGACTATAAATTCAATATGCAGCAAGAATTATTGGAGTACTGCAGGAATGATATACACATATTAGCTAGTGGCGTAGTAAAATTTTCAAATATTATTGAAGAACGTACGGATGGTCTGCAGTGTTTTCTTGTATCATCAACTATCGCAAGCATGGCCATTAAGGTGTTTCGCACTCTCTACCTACCGGAAGAGACTATTTCGATTATCCCTCCACGCGGATTTGAACACCGAGACCGCCAGAGTAAAAAAGGCGTGCAGTGGCTAAGTTACATGTCCCACATTTCGCGGGGAGAAAATCCGGCATGCCGCGAATGGAGGTGAATGGAAAGTTGGAAAATATAAGGTAGATGGCTATGAAGAAAAAACAAAAACAGCGCTGGAATACCAAGGGTGTTACCATCATGGGTGTCCTCTTGGTTTTCCTTACCTCAGGCACAAAGCCATCGATGGCGTTGAAACCATGGAGCAAAAATATGCACGGACTATGGAGAAAATTGAATATTTGAAAAAAACATTGAAAAACAAAGTTATTGTCATGTGGGAATGCGAGTGGGACAAAGAAGTAAAGAATGATAGGCGCATCCAGGACTTTATTAAGACACACGGTGATACGCGGGATGGAGGTCTTACTCCACATTATGCATTCAAGGGTGGCAGAACAGAATGTTTCAGGTCCTTGTACAAATGTTCAGAAAATGAAAAAAATTCCTACTTAGATGTAACTTCATTATATGCTTGGGTAATGACAACAAAACCGTTGCAAGTGGGAGCGCCCAAGGTGTACAACGCCAATTTCCCAAGTTCAGGGTCTAATACACTGCACGGTAGAACCCTGAATTTTCCACTTTTAGCTATGAATTGCCATTCTAGATTAATGTTCGGCTTGTGTCGAACATATATGGAAGAAACAAATATCGTGGAATGTAAACACGACTCGGAGCAACGGATGTTTAGAGGTACGTTCTGTTCATCCGAGCTTCAAAAGGCTATCAAAAAAGGATACATAGTCAAAGAAATCCACGAAGTATGGGTATTCGAGATGAAAACAGGATTATTCAAACACTATGTTGGAAGCTTTCTACGAATGAAACAACAGGCAAGTGGTTTTCCTGCAGAGTGCGAAACTGAAGAAGAAAAAAGAGAATATATTAAAAACTATGAAGAACATGAAAATATCAAAATGGAATACAATAATATTTCTCATAATCCAGGTTTGAGATATATATCCAAAATCTTCTTGAATTCCCTATTTGGTAAATGGGGTCAGAGAACCGACCTCGCTCAAACCTGTGTTGTAACGGACAGGCAGACATTTCTCAACCTCCTGCTGTCCCCTCAATATGAGGTATCAACCGTTGTTCCGATCGGACATCGGCATCTTATTGTAACATATCGGGATGTTGAGAAAGAAAATGCACCGCTCTCTTTCTCAAATGTTTGCCTTGCCGCCTTTATATCGTCATGGGCACGACTCCGGCTATATAAACTAATTGAAAAACTGGGCTACTATAAATTACTGTACGTAGACACTGATTAAATTATGTTTATTCAAAATAAGTATGATCAACCCCTGCTTTATCTTGGAAATTATTTGGGGCAGCTAACTGATGAAATTGAACCTGGATGGGAAATCATTTGGTTTATTGGGTTCGGTCCTAAAAATTACGCGTATCGAAAAAGAGAAATTAGAACAGGAAAAATTGAAGATGTAATAAAACTTCGGGGGATTACTCTTAATTACAGGGCACGTCAAGAAATTAATTTTGAACTGTTTTATAATTTGGTCATGGAAAAATCGGAAAAGAAGGTAATATTTTCCCCAAATAATATCTGCAGAAAGCCAGGGTTCGTGATCGTGTCACGTCCCGAGACGAAAACACATTAGATAACAAACAACAAGAGACGACGTGTTATACAGGACTTAACGACAACAGACTTTAAGACATTCCCCTATGGATATTGTGATGTATAAGTGTGTGTGTGTGTGTGTGAATAGCTAGGAAAGTTGGGTTCATGCCCATGACGGTATAAAAAGGAAATCTATTGCAATTGGAGTAGTTTAAGTTGAGATGTTGTCCTTTCAACACCTTTGTACGCTTTTGGTCGCGGGACCTTCCCGCTCTGGTAAAACTTACTTTGTCAATCGTTTACTTGAACATCGTAATAAAATGTTTTCTGTTCAGTTTAAAGAAATCGTTTGGTGCTATGGAGCGGCGGTACCAAACTTTACTGTATCTAACGTTAAATTTTATCATGAAATTCCAGACATGGAAACATTTGAGATTCAACCTAATTCATTATTAATTCTTCATGATTTGATGAGTGAAACTAATGCACACGTCGCAGACCTGTTTACTAAATTCGCACATCATAAAAGTTTATCTGTAATATTTATTGTACAAAATTTGTTTCCAAAAGGTAAACATGCACGTGATATATCTCTTAATGCTCATTATATCGTAGTTTTTAAAAATCCACGTGATAAGTTACAAATCCAATACTTGGCACGTCAAATTATGCCTCATCATAGCAAGGGTGTTGTAGAGGTGTTTGAAAAAGCTACAGTGAAACCTCATTCTTATTTGTTATTTGATTTAACTCAACAAACCCCTGATCCGTTACGTATACTTAGTCAATTTTTTCCAGATGAAAGCATGCATGTGTACACACATGTAAAAAACATGAATACTCCCATCATGCTCAGTCGCTAACAAGATGTCGAGCTTCAAGCATCACTATAAAACACTCCGTACGCAGTGTAAATTCAAAGGCAAAAAAAGTAAATTGCTATTACAAAAAGCATCTGGAGGTGTTATTCGGACTGTAGCACAAGTGGCTAAAAATACCATAAAGGGCAACATCCCGCTTTCTTCTCGTCAGAAGCAACGTCTACGTCGTCATAAGAAGACGCTTCGTGTTCTTGCTCTTGCAAAATCCAGTCTTAAGAGCAAACGTAAATTATTAAGTCCAAAGGGTGGTGCACTTTTACCTTTATTATTAGCGCCCATATTAAGTGCAGTCGCAAGGCAGTTTATTTAATCGATAGTATGACTACTTCACAGTTTCAAAAAATGATACTCGTTCCCGAACAGGCATCTGCTCAAATGATTTCTTCTGTTAAATCCAGCGAATCACATCAGGCTCGTTTAGACCAAGAAATGCAAGATATATTACAACGCACTGATCTAACAACCCAAGAAAAATGGAAATTGTAGCAGCAAGCTTTGCATCGATACTTGGAACATACCCCTCAAGCACATAAACCAATAGCACTACCTCTAATAGATACGGATCCTTCAATGGCAACAAGTCAATCTTCACCATTATTTCAATTCATTCTTGATTCTGTCCCGAAAACACTTAGTCGAAAGACGGGAGTCTTATTAAAACTAATTAATGCATCTAATCGTATCAGTTGGGATCCGACAGGTGTCGTAACCATAGCCAATAATCTTGTTCCTGGGTCCAATATTATCGATCTCGTGAATGAAGTGGTAAGAAAAAGAGCACCACGTAACCCTGTAGGAATTCAAACATTCAAGCAACTGCTTCAGGAAATTATATTCCTAAAGAATTAATTAATTTTCGATTTGGTGCAGGTATTATAAAGCATCGGATGAAGGTAAAGAAACCTAAGCCAAAAGCGAAGAAACACAGCATTTTAAAAATATCTTTAAGCATTCTAGAGAATAGAAGTTTTAAATCATGTCTTTACGTAAGGTATATTATACATATACGGAACCAGTGTCTTTGGGACTGTTTCCGAGCTACGAAAGAAAACCAAATTGTCAACAAAAAACTTTCAAAAATGGTTAGCTTTTACATGTCCCTGCACGAAAAAACTTTCCTCGGAAACAATACTATGTCAATGGTCCTTACGAATTAATTCAAATGGATTTGGCGGATATGCAAAATGCGGCAAAGTATAATCATGAATATAGATACATTTTATGCGCGGTTGATGTGTTTTCACGTTATGCGACTTGTATTCCTGTCAAGAACAAAACGGGTCCTGTTATGGCTAAAGCCATCACAAGAATTTTGAAATCGGTAAAATTTCCATTCGTTCATTGTCAAACTGATTTAAGAACCGAGTTTTATAATCGTCATGTAAAACGCATCTTTGGAAAGTATCGCATCAACCATTATAGTGTCCATTCGGAAATGAAAGCAGCTCTTGTAGAACGATTCATACGCACATTAAAGGAAAAAATGTACAAATACTTTACGGCTGAAAATACGTATCGTTACATTGTCGTGCTAGACGACCTTGTACATAGTTATAATCACACTATTCATTCCACCATTAAGATGACACCTGCCAACGTTAATGATTCCAATGTAAATCAAGTCTGGCAAACCTTATACGGAAACAAAACTAAAACGAAACCCTAAATGTAAAATTGCATCCGGGAGATTATGTTCGGGTTATCAAATATAAACATAAATTGGAAATGGATACTCTCGTGAAATCTTTATTGTAGACCAATGTGTGAAAAGTACACCAGTCACCCATAAAATGAAAGACTGGAACGGCGATCCCATTAAGGGAATCTTTTACTCTCAAGAACTTCAAAAAGTCCTTGTAGGGAAAAAGAAAACATATCTCATTGAAAAAGTATTAAAGCGACAAAAAGGTTGGGTTTATGTCAAATGGTTAGGATATCTTTCAAGTATGAATAGCTGGGTGCGACAAACAAACGTTCAGTCGACTTCGTGATGTCGTCCGAGCAGGGTTTCGAGGAATTTTATGTAACCCTACCATCTAATGCAAGCAGTCATATCTTT
>JAGDQP010010706.1:0-44491 GCA_022664845.1 Lepisma saccharinum
ACGAGGCTTGGTGGAATGGGCCTTAAACATACATACATTGAAGCTGTATTCTATTCTGCGTTTTTTGATTCTTGTTTCAACTGTCTAGGTCAATTAGGGACTGACTTATAGACATTTGAATAAATTCCACTAGGGTATATGTTGCGAGCCCGGCCGCCATCTTTGTCCGCCATTTTGGGGGTGAAGCGAACACGGGATTTTAGGGGACTTTTGGGATTTCATTTGGGAGGCCACAAAGAGCAAATCCTGAAAAAATTAGCTTTTTATAAATTATTTCAGCTCGACCCCATTTTTGGTCCTTCATTTACTGGGCTATTCAGGCAATTTTCACTCAGGCCTGGAGAGGGGAAAGGAGAGGAAAGTACAATCCCGGCATTTCCATGGTGTGACAAAAAAAACTGGATCACAATGGACGGCCGCTGTCATCGTTCCCAGAACCTTCCGATTGCTAAGTCAACGCTCTACGAACTTTGTTACGGTGTTTTGGTGTTGGATGGATTTGTTAATGTTGTGAATTTCTTAGAACGTGTTTAATATTACTTCCTTGTCTTTTCATCAGTACTTACTGATTTCAATGTCATTTACATAAAGTATATAAACAAAATTCTGTCTTATCAATTTTTTATACGATCTATTAATCTTGGTAACCAGCAGTCTTACACAGTTAACGGCTAGAGTTGTCGATATTTTTCATTGTACAGTGTTTATTCTGCTACAATTTCTCCATGTGGCGGATGGCCACACTGCAATATTGACCGGCGGGCATTTTCAGCTTTACATTTGGCAGCCCGGACGTCTCTTTTTTTCTAATTCCTCCATGGTTATGACTTATAACCTCAACGGCAGATAACAGTACTACCTCCGTATGTATCTAATGTACTATTTTTGTCGCACGAAATTGTAATTCTGCTTCTAGAAATTCAAGCCTATAGAGAGTTTCAACTTGCAGAGAAGAAAGTGCATAACCATTTTAAGAGTTCTGTCGGTGACGATTTGTTTGTTCATTGTTGAAATCGCTTGATTGTTGTAGTGAATATTGAAATCGATAAAAATGAACTAAAAGAAAATAAAAAAAATCCGTATGACCATAACTCTTCAATTGACTATGAACTTTCTTCTCTGCAAGTTTGAATTCGCTAGGCTTGAATTTGTAGGAACAGCATTGTAATTTCATGCAACGAAAAGAATACATTAGATAAACACAGAGGTAGTGCTTCCATCTAGCGTTAGAAATTAATGTTTTACCCTAACTTTAATTAACATTTCTAGTAGAATAGAAAATCAAATGTAAAAAATTGGAGTGAGTGCGGAGAAAACCCAGATCGTCTCGTTGGACGATGTCTTAATCAACTACTCACCTAAGCTTCAGAGAATGCACAATTTCGTAAATTTTCTCGCTATAGAGCTCTGATGCGAAAGTGGGTACGCTTGATGTTATCAGGACACTACAAAAACGTGTACAAAAACTACATAAAAAATGATTATGAGGAAAGAAGTGTACAACAATTGTACAAAATTTTCTTTAGAAAGGGCAGGAATCAGTCTCCCGACACTACTTGTACAAAGTAACTGTCAGTGACATAAATTGTCTCTTTTTGTTAAAAATTTGTGTTTAGTTAATAATTTTGGAATAAATGTACTTATTTATATTTTGTTTTTTGTTATTTACTGAAAATCTCTTTAATTTACTGAAAACTGCACTCAAATCTCTGCATCCGTTAGAAAGCTACTCGCAAAAGAAATTTTACCAAAGGGAAAGTACTTTTTTCGATGACTGTATTATACTTCTTGCGCTCAAAACTAAGATAAATCAAAGATGTGCTTTTTTTAAAAAAAAAAAAGTTTTGAATTCACTTTCCTAAGCTGTTATATTAACAATTGACTTTATTATAAGACAATTTGTTTATCGAAAGCTTAATAAACTTCATTTTGATATTTAGTTTCATAGAAACTTAATATTAAGACACAGGTTTAGAATCGTTTTAAAAATTTTGATTGCAGCTTCAGATATTTTAAATTTGACTATTTTAATCTACTTTTATAGCTTGTTACCGTTATGCTTGCATTAGCTATTGTCTTGTGTAACTAATTTTGAACCTAAGTTGTAATGGCGTCATCTACCCAACGTGAACTACATCACATTGCGATTATATATAATAATAGTTGATAGGGTAATTATATTTGCGAATAATTTAATAAACTTTATACAAAAACATTTTTCTGCACTTATTTTCTATTATAATACTTTAATTTCATGACTGAGATGTAAATGATAAAATAGAAGACTTTCAAAGCGGGTCTAGTGTAATACAATATCTATAAATTCCTCTGGCGAATGAAACTGAAACTGGATATTTAAACAAATTTAAATATAATGCAAAAATAAATTGTATTTTATAACATGTATTTTTTATATGTTATTTTGAGCAAAAGAGGTCACTTCTTTCATTATTTATTTGTTTTCAAAATATAGCCTTGAATGATTGATCTTTTAAATCAAACACTGCCTTGTTCATTTTATGCTCAATTTATTTAATTCTCCTTTTCTCCTGATTCGTTTTTAACAATCTTTGTACCACCAAAATGTGACAGAAATGTTCGGTCTCGCTCTAGTACTGTACAAATAAAAGAGCTATAACCGCAGGCAGAATAAATGAGTGGGAAAATAATAAATCAGCTCTAGTTAACTAAGTACACAATTTCCCAATTGTGGCATATTCTTTATTTTTCTTAAACCCTCTCCACTGACAGTCATTCACATTTTAAAATTGACATACAAGGTCTGTCTGCAAAGTACCCGACCTTATTTTCTTCTGAGGAAAGTTGTGGACGCTGGCTAGCAATACTGCCAACAACGATGTACGTATCCTTAGTGCGCATGTCTGTTGGGTTCCGTGATCTTTGTTTGCTTCAGTAGCCGTTAATCAGGTAATCTGTAGTGTCCTGTGGTTCTCCTTTGTCGCTGTTCCATTCTGGGCAAAATGACAGAACGTGTGGAACAACAATACTGCATGAAAACCTACCAGAAATTTTGAGGTAGTGAAGCAGAAAAATACGAAAGATCCAACAAGCTTTTCGCGACGATGTCGTGGGGATCACATCAATGATTCCTCCAGACCTTTGCTGTGGGGGTGTGACCCCAAAATTCCCTACCACACCCCGCAACCTTAAAATTTTATGGTCAAAAATCGATAGGAACTGTGCAAAACTCCAGATGCACCCTCGCAATTTTGACTTCACACCCTACCTCCAAGCTGAAAATCCTGGCGAAATCCCTGGAATACACAAATAAAATATTGGTACATTTGGTTCACGTCAGCTTCAGTCAAACTCAATAATTATAGAAGAAACATCAGACCATTTATCTCAATCTAAAAGCGGTACTGGACTGATTGATGTCATTAAAATGTTAATGAATATATTTGAAGCCGAAGAACATCTTAATTCTTGCTGAAAGTGAGATTGTGCCTTTCAAATACGCAACAGAAGGACGAGCAGCTAACTAACGTTCTCCGTTGCCTGCATGATGCAGTGCGTCGCAAGAGACCCGACCAGTGGATTTCACAAGACAGCATTAAAATAACACTCCACCTCATTCCTCGCACATGATCCAATCTTACCTGTCGTTAGCCAAGCTCCATACTCCCCAGAAAAAGTTTGAAAAAAGTTTTGAATTTCTGTGCCCCCGTAAAGTCCCGCACTGAGGAGTGACCACTCTCCAACTTCTACAGTGATCTCCTATCATGCACATGATTCGTGCAACTAAAGTCTGGTGTCACGGGTGTGGATGCATACGATTTCTGTCTTTCGGAGACATTTACCGCGAATCGGAGTATGTAAGGAGAAATAAAAAAAGGTGAAAAAAGAAGATAGAAGAAACGCGACAAGAAATTTGTTGAAGAGGGCAAAAACCAGAATATGGATTGCTGTATATTCTGTAAAATTAATGTATCGAGCTAACTCTGAACATGCAAACGCCGGTCAACTGCTGCGTCTCAGGTGAGTGGTTTCTTCATCCAGGGTCTGCATCCACGAAGTGGGTTATTCTCTCCGTCGCGTCGTCTCGGTGTCCGAACAGGCGTCCACAGGTGGCTATCCCCAACAAGTGATTGCTTCTCAGTTAAGTCAAAAGATCGGAATTGATAAGGAATCGGACTACCCACCTACAGTAAAAAACTCGACTGATTAGCTCTGAACAAGTGGGACTGCTGCCCAACATAACTACAAATGGTGCTAGATACTTCGCCTCGCTGTCGCCCGGTTTCCCGGTCAGTTGCTACCGCGGCTGCCGTTGACCATATTCGTCATGCTCCCACAATTAAATCATGGCTGCTTCTTCCAGTCTTCGTGTCGGTATCAAGAGGCGGCTATTCTTCACTGGTGAGTACAACTCCGCCGGTGGCGTCATCGCGTCACGGGCGATTGAGGGCATCACAATTGCCAAGCGATTGCCATCGGACCCCGAGCACACCGCAGGTGTTCCTCGGACTAACTGCATGGCTCCTTGTAACTTTACCTTGAAGTCAAATTGACATTCAAAGGTTCACGCTGCGACATCCGACGGAGGCGTTTTCAGCACTTACAGAAGAGGGGTTCTGGGCATGCTTCCATTAAGGGCAGGATCTTTGAGATAAGTGTGTAGAAGCTGAAGTGTCCTATTTTGAAGGTGATTTGTAAGCCTCGGATTATAATTTTTTATTATTCAAAATATAACACCAAAAAATGGCGGTTTTTTTGTTGGTTTTTACAAAAATCCTGTATTTTGTACTGTAAAACTGTTAGGTCTTGTGGAAGGTAAAACGTAAAAAAAACAAAAAAAAAAAAAAAAACAGAAGCAGTTTAGTTGAAGTGTATCTAGTCTCTTTGTTGTTCCCAGGAATTCCGCCTGGATTTTCAGTTTGTGGGGTGTGACAGAATATAATTTCACCATCACTTGTAAATGTCGAATCGCCCTCGATACAATTGACTCAATTCTTATTTCGCTGTGTTTATCTTCAGCATCTTTACATAAATTCGCCCATATCCTGTAAGCTTCGGTCAAGCTCAATATTTAAAGAAAAAATTTCAGACCATTGACATCAATCTTAAAGCGATACTGGACTGATTGATGTCATTAAAATTTTAATGAATATATAATGCCTTAATCTTTGTTCAAAGTGTAAATATTATTTACAACATGTACTATTATCTGCACAGTCCGGTACGTGCGTAACTCAAGAATTAAATCATAAATAAAAAAAAGGCAGGACACACAGCGATAAGAAGAGTGAAAAACTGAGAACTGAAAATTTGTTGCATATTACTTTAGACTGGAAGTGGACAACTAAGGCGAAATGTTTGCTCTGGCGTCTGTCTTTCCGCAATAGCCTATCATTACAGTATAGCCACTTACAGGTTGGTGGTTCAGAGACACACAGAGATCAAGAGGAAGTCAGTCACTGTTCACTTCAAACCAAGATTTCTAAAATAACAGGTATACCATCTCAAGTGCTTTAATTCTCAATGGTTGAATGGCGTGTAGTGTTCTTTTGGAAGATACTGTACCTTAAAACCAGATTAACACAAGCGTGATGCTCGTTTTGCTAAACCTCGTTTTCTCGCTGAAATTTTATGCGAATATTTTTTGTTTCGGCCTTCACCTTCACCCACACTAGTATGTGGAAATAAGGCCAGTCTACACATGATTATTTTAAAACGCTTTTACAAAGAAAGGAATTTATGTTGAAATTCATTTAAACAAGGATAATGAAGAAGGAAATACGATGAGACTATACTCTTTTTTCGGACTTATTTTCACTTTGAGAACAGTGATTATGTCCCTCAGAGAATACAACTTCCCCACTCAAGAATGGAGGAAGAAAATATCAACATGCACGGCAGTGCATGAGCCAAGTACTTCACGTCAGAAAACGTCAGCATTGCCAGAAGCATGTTATACAGGAACAAGAGTTTATGGCAAAATCGACGATTTGCGGGGGCCCCGTAAGAAAAAAGATGTTAAAGATAGGAATATGAGCTTTTGCTGTTAAGGAGATATGGTAAATATGTGCAGATGTACAAAATTTCATATTCGTATCTCAAACTATGTTCTAGTTCTGGACCCCTGAAATTGCACATTTTAGGCTAACTGACACTCACTCACTCACTCACTCACTGACTCACTCACTCACTCGCTCACTCACTCACTCATCATATTGTTTAGGATGTTTGAACTAAGCTAGAAACATGAAATTTGGTATGAAGGTAGAGGATGATAAGTAGATAAAGGAAAAATTCAGACATTTTGAAAAGGTCGCCATCTTGGATTCAACATGGCCGCCAAACCTAAAATTTCAAAGAATACACAGCCTAAACGACTAAAGCCAGAACAGTGAAATTTGGTATGAAACTACATCATTGATAGCAAATTAAGAAACCTTTTTAAAAATTTGAAAAAGTCGCCATCTTGGATTCAAAATGGCCGCCAACCCTAAAATTTTAAAGAATACACAGCCTAAACGGCTGCCGCTAGAATAATGAAATGTAGTTTGACAGTACAACATTATTAGTAGATTATGAAAATATTACAAAATATCTCTAAAGACGCCATCTTTGATCCAAAATGGTGGGCATCATAAATCAATTTTCCAACTGCTTGAGCCAGAGATACGAAATTTGGCATAATGATGTATTATCAAGAGTAGTTTAGGAAAACAAAACTACGTTTTAAAAAATTCACCATCTTTGATTCGAAATGGCAGCTGAAATACCATTTTTCACATCGTTCGAGATAGAGAAATGAAATTTGGTATGACAGTGTATCATCACGAGTATGTCACGAAAATATAAGAAAACGTTAAAAATGTGTCCATGTTTTATCCAAAATGCCCGCCTAAGCCCCACTTTATAACGACTGAAACTAGAGAAACGAAATTTGGTATGAAGGTGTACCATTACGAGTAGGTTAGAATAAATTCGGCTCGTCTCCCCTACTAGGGTACAGTTCCCAGCTGGAGCCTGATTGCGATAAAGGGGTGCGCCCCAGCGAGGCCATCTTGGAATTCTGGTGGCAGCGCCCCAATGAGGCGAAGCGAGTATATACATTACACAAGTGTAAAAAGCTGCGAAATACTAGCAAAATCACCAGGGGTGCAAACTGTCCAGTCAACTCATTCAACCTTAAAAAGTAGTGAAATGGAATATGGATGAGCCTAGTTCCTCGCGCCTAGTCAACTTCCAATACAACTGCGTGTCCCACCAAGTTTTACTCGTCACAAACGTTAGCACTGCCAGGAACATGTTATACAGGCAGAATGTGGAAGTTTCCCCATTCGGACGCAGCGCTCTGGAGTATGAGGGAATATCTGCATCATATGGCGCAGTGGACTGCAGATTCTGGTTGTGATAAAAAGACGCAGTTCCTCCAAACTCCTCAAGTTCGATGCGCGGCCTGCCGTGGGATTCTTGGAGCAGCGACGCGAGCGAATCGAGGGGAATATCAACACGTACGGCAGTGCATGCAGCCGAGTTCCGCGTGTCACTAAACGTCAGCATGTTATACAGGATCAAGAGTTTATTGCGAAATCAGCGATTTTGAGGTTCTGTAAGAAAAAAGATATTAAAAATTGGAGTATGAAATTTCGAAGTATGACGGTATATCATCACTAGTAGATTACAAAATATCTGCAAAGACATCATTTTGAATCCAAAATGGCTGACTTCATAATCCATTTTCCAGAACGTTTGAACTAGGGATACGAAATTTGGCATAAAGGTGTATTAACAAGAGTAGTTTAGGAATAATTTACATTTTTGAAAAAGTTGTTAACTTGGATCAAAATGGCCGCACAAAAACTTTTTCCACACCATTCGAGCTATAGAAACGAAATTTGGTATGAAGGTGTACCATCACAAGTAGGTAACGGCAATGTAAGAAAACTTTTTAAAAATCGCTTTCTTTAATTCAACATAGCCGCCCAAATACCATTTTCCAAACCACTGAAGCTAGAGAAACGAAATTTGGTATGAAGGTGTACCATCACGAAAATGTTTCAATAAATGGATCAAACCACCGCTATGAGCGTGCAGCCCCCGAGGCGATATGGGAAAAAAGTCTGCACATCATGGGGCGCTGTCCCCAGAACGTATGATCACAATAAAGGGGGCGTAGCCCTAAAAAATGAAGTTGGGGCGCACACGGAATTCTGGGGCAGCACACCAAGCGAGGCGAACCCAGTATATATATACACGTATAAAAAGCTGTGAAATCCGAGCAAAAAAGCTGTTGGTGGTGTTGGATTTTAGGGCCGCCAGCAAGAAGCAAATTTGCTGTATCATCACAAGTAGGTTACAATAAATATGGCAAAGCTTCCATATGTTTCAATAAATATCTCATTCCCATGGGTGGTGGGTATGGGAAAAAATCTGCAACATGGAAGCACAGTGTCCTGGAGAGTGGTTACGATAAAGGGGCGTAAGTACCCAAAAACTCGAAGTTGGGGGCGCAGCCAGCTACGGGGGGCGAGGACCTAAACGAGGCCGAGCGAGCGAGTATATATATTATACACGTACAAAAGCTGTGAAATCCGAACAAAAACACCAGAGGTGCAAAAAGTGGAGCCAAGTTCTTTAGCCCTAAAAAGGTGTAAAATGGGAGACGGATGAGCCAAGTTCCTTGGTGACAGCATGTAACAGGAAGAAAGGAACTTGGCGCGAGGTGGTAAGGTTCATGATCCTCAAGCTATAAGGGTGGTGGGGATCCTAAAACCCACTACGTCCACCGCCACCAACCCTAAGGCTGTTGGCAGCTCGCGCCAAGTTCCTTTGTTCCTCTTACATGCTGTCACCAATGAACTTGGCTCATCCGTCTCCCATTTCACACCTTTTTAGGGCTAAAGAACTTGGCTCCACTGTTTGCACCTCTTGTGTTTTTGTTCGGATTCAATGTACAGAAGTGAGAATGATGTTGATCCATCCACCGAAGAGCAGGGGCTTCACAATTTAAAAAATGGTTAAAACGCTAACAGAACAAGTGCTACAGTGATATTTTTCGTAAAACCAACGGTGATTTCACCGTAAAAATGTTCTTAACTGTGATTTCACTGAAATCTTAATTGTAATTTCACATTAAAAATGTTCTTAACGGTGATTTCATCGTAAAAACATTCTTTACGGTGATTCATTCGTTGAAAGTAATTCGTTCTGCCAGTATTTTTACCGTTAGACAGACGGATTGTTTCTTTCTAAAACCCACGATATTACTTAGACTACACACCTGTTCTTTCCAATTGTACTTATTTGCACATTTAGCAAACATCATATCCTGCTTCTTTTAGACTATTACAGTAATATTGTTTTGGCGGCTAATTCAATAACAACTCTGTAACTCCAATAACTGTCCATTCTCGTTAATATACGGCACTTTTTCTCAAGCTTTTAACCAGTGATACACAAAAGCAGCTCAACGATTATAACATATTTCCTTCTCCTGTCATGTCCCAGCCAGGTACATATACATACCATTATAATTTTGGCTTCATGTAGGCTATATTTGTTTTCTAAGAAGAAAAAAGGGTCTTCACGAAGGCTTTATTTGTTCTTTAAGAAGAATGAAAGGTCTTCATGACATAAAATTTAAATAGATCTTCCCTTTGCTTCGATGTAGTATATTCCTAGGAGCATCTACAGAAAAGGAACATATGAACAAAAAAGAGGGAATATTAGCACCTAACGTAAAGTCAAATTAGGTCTAATCTTACCTATTTTCGTACCCCGAAATTCCTTCATTTTTTAATGGACAGAACTAACTCTTAAATGGTGGATAAAGGGGAAAGAGTTATAAAAGTGTGGATAAAAAAAATCATTTGGACTGCTCGGATTATGTTAGCCTTTCCCTTAACAATAATCGAGTCGAACAAAAAATGTCCAGCAACCTGATCATTCGTTCTCTTCTTTTTTTATAGCTATGCATTCTGAAAAGTGATCAATTCTGAAAGACTGTTTCTATTCGTCACTTCGTGAAGAAAAAGTAGTTTTTTTTACTTTAATAGTTGAAGATGGCGAAAGGGAGTAACTAAAATAAATAATGCATTTTTGAGATAAGTCAATTGGAGTATGTGAATGGTGATATGTTGTTGCCCTAAAATCAGCATGATTCAATTCCCATTAATGTAGAAGTTATGACTAGAAAATAAACAGACGTGTCATAAAAGGGTCACACTTCAGACGACGAAGATGCATAAATCAAGTTACGCTTATTTGTGATCGTGAGAATTTTGTCCCGAGATTTTTGGTTTGTGAAAATCAGAATCCCAAGATATATCAAGTTCGTGCTCCTTTTCAGATGATTTCAATTGATTCAAGGTAAAACTTTCCAAAGTAGTGATGTCGTGCCTTCTGTCTTTATATACGCAGAAAGAGATAAAAAAAAATGAAAAACTCAAAGCTTTGTGAGCTATCGACAGTTGTTACCTCCTTTGAATCCCAATTACCTGCTACTTCAAATAACACCAAAACTCTAGCAAGAAGAGATCAGAAGCGAAGAAGAGAGCTGGTGTGAAACCAATGATGATAAAGATGCACCTTACACAGGACTTTGTAGTGTGAAAATGTGTTATGAAGATGCTGTAGACACCTGTGAACAGTGTGGAGAACATGTCTTCCGCTTAAACCTACAGAGAAGCTGTGCTCTTTACTTAAATCAATTAGCTATGAAGCTTATGAAATAAATCTGAGAACGACGAAATGTACTTAACAAAAGGGCAAAATTATTAGGATCAACTTCCTCTGAAATGTCAGTTCTTAACACTCACAACGAGTACTCTGTTCAAGATGCATCCTGAGGGAAAGTTTTTCCAGAAAAGCAGCAAAGACGTTCTGTTTCGGCGGTGAACAGAGGGAGGAAATACTAATACCATTTTATGTGGTGAGGAATTTCCAATTTCAGAGGGAAACATCGCTAGACATATTTCTTCTTCTGACTAAAAAACAGAAGACTTAGAAACATGAAACGTCAAGACAATCGAAAACTAATCACCTTTATCTTCTTCCCCTGAATGGTGAGAAATTGCAAACATGTAAAGTTTTACTTCCTTCATACACTGTCAATCAGCGATAAATTAAAAAAAAAGAGGACAGCCCTTGAAAACTGACATCACCTGGCGTGGTGGTTGAAGGTGACAAACCAGATAGAAGGCAAGGATCACTGAAAAGAAAAGATGTTCGAATTGGGAAAGCAATTTCTGAACATATTAGCAAATTTTCTCAACAATATCACTATTTTCAACAAAGCATCTCTAAATTCTAAAGAGTACCTGCACCCAGCTCTGATTATACAAAAAATGTGCACTATGTATATTAACGACTGCAGAGAAGATGAAAAAGCAGGAATATACGTTTATAGAAAAAGAGTTTAAAGATGAATTTATCGCTCCACCGACCGAAGAAGAACCGGTGCACTTTGTGTAATAGTTACATTGAGGACGATGAAGAAACTAATTCTAATCTGGAAGAGAAATACAACTCACATCCTAAAGAAAAACAAAGTCAAAGAAGAATGGAAAGTAAGGGCTTTGCCAGATAGCTCCTTCTTGCGTGCTGTTTTTGATCTGCAGTCGATAAATATTGCCATCTTCTGTCAATACATTTAAGTAAAGTTAACTTTGGGTTCTCTATGAAACAACAGGCATTCAGGCAAACAGAAAGATAAAATTTGTTTTCGTTTCGTTTGTTTAGGCTTAACGTCCTTATGTAACAGCAAGGTTATGAAGGACAATACCTACTGGTTATAGTGACATCAAAACCACTACTCGGTTTGAACTTTAGAGAAATTCTGTGTTCCCATCGAGAATGGAACGCAGGACCAGTTGATTACAAGGCGAAAATGATATAAAATTAACGCAGATGGTTTAATATGTGGAATCGTACTTTTCTTTTTAAACTGTATTCTCTTTTGATGTTACTGAAACATATCTTTACAATTCTTTCTGAACATAATGTTTAATAAATTAGAAGACTTCTGATAATGTCACTATCTTTGTCTATAGAAGTATGTTTACCAAGTCAGCCAATTTAACCATTCTCTGACTTTAGTGTCACTCCTTATAACAGTTTGTTTTTCAAGAACTGATTTGGTTAAGGTAGTATCCTGGGTTTGCCTGTGGTCCGGTGGCAAACCCTCTAGAAATTCCAGGATTGACATGGTTTCCAACAGAACACTGTCTGACAATTACGTTCTTAATGTATAATTCCTTAAAATTAGTAACAGTTGTCAAGATTGCGTGTTTCAATGTTATAGACTGTCCTTTGCTTATCTTAGGTGTTATTTAACTTTACCAAAACAATTTACATAAAGTACGTCATATTATGTAGGATACGTAAGTGATATTGTTTTATTCTTTACAGCGCTACAATTTAAATACTTTACAGAATATCCATTTACACATTACCATAAATAAGCATTTGTTGAATGTTTTCTCATGGTCAACATTAAAGCAAAAGATTATTGTGGAATAGAATAGGTCTCCTCATGACTTTTAAGCTTGGTGATCCCCAGTGGGAGACCAACCAAAAAATTAGGAAAATGAAAGAGATGAAACCAACCGAATATACTGCAAGTCAAGCAGCCAAGAGCCTGGTCAGTACATGGCTGGGTGACGACTAAACCAAATTATCTCTATATGAAAGAGGAACTTAGAATACTTAAATAATAGACCCGAGCCAAAAGTGCCTAAGGGCCTGAAATAAATCCAAATTCTCACAAAAATAATAACCACAACCACCAGACGGCTTAAACCGTATTCCACATAAACTGGAATACCGAAAAGGAAAAATAATAATTACTAATGAAAAATTGAAACCTCAGACCCTGAGAAGAGTGGATACACACATATGGGTCCGTGACCAAAGACATGTGCACAAACAGCTGCACAAGACAAAATGAGAAAGTTAATCGGGAATACTGGCAAACCGCTGGAACAAAACCAGAATCACAAAACGTTGGTACACTTACGCAACTATAAAACGAAAGATGGAAAATCTCCTTTATTACATATACAAAGTAAGAGAGAATTCAACAGGTTGGTGTGAACAGGAAGGATCGGACTCCGGGTCTCACATTACAATGAAACAAACTGGATTGAATGTTCTATATCCTGACACATACACCATCGAAAATCGAATGATTGCCATACAGAAACATGGAAAATCACAAGCGGAAGAGATATATAGTAAAACAAGTGAATTTAATTTTATAAATTGCCATATGTACACACGTTCAGCCCGAAAACACCAAAAACTGGTTGAAACTCCTCATCGCACTAAGTGTAAGAGAATCCAAATCTAGTGTGAAAGGGAGGGTCGGGCTCTGGGTTTCACCTTATCATGAATTAAATAGGATGTGAATAATAAATAAAAATTTGCCAAAATCTTATCTCATTGCACACGACTAGCAAAGTTAAGAATTTTATTTTAATTGATTCTTCTTCTTCTTTCTCTCCATTTTTTCCCACTTATATTACCTTTAGTAAATTATTAGTAGTGTGAAATTGTTTACTGCGAACAGTTCACGTAAAGAAAGAAAAGGTTAAATTACCTTATGCATGTTTCTACATTTGAAATTACCATATTATAAAGGTTTGTTTAAATAATGAGCACTAATTTATTAACTCACTTTTGTCCTTTCATTTCATCTGTACTAAATCATGTATATTTTTAAAAATTCTGTGCTCATGTTTCTTAATTTTTGTTACGTGAGAAAGACGGAGGAAAAGAGAGAAAGGAGTCTTTACAAGACACGATTGTGGGATCAGATGTTAATTGGGTTGCCTAGTTGAATGCCGTTCGTAGTTCAATTGTTTTATGTGAAGTGTGCAAGAGATGCAAAGGATATGATGGTTTCCCAGTGTAAATGTCGTATGAGTAACTTTCGGTTGTGTAGATGCGTACAGGTATAGATCAATCATTTGCGGGTTTAGGGCAAAACAAAAACATTCATTATTAAGAAAATCCTAATACATTCGCCTGTACCCTTGTACACTAAGAATATAATCCTTGGCAATTTTATCCAATAAGCGGGTCAGTTAGTTGTCTGCACTCTTAACTGTTTAAACTCCCAACGACTTTTATGTGCACTCCAATATTGACTTTAAATGTATGATAGCCGTATAATTCAACGTACAGTATATATGGAAAGTGGAACCATATGACGAATTTTTCACATTCACTGCATTTTGAAATTATTTGTAGTTGTTTAATAGTGTAAAACTGCTTTGCAATAAACACTTTACGTAAAGGAAGAAAGGACTGTGGATCTTACTTTAGCATTCACCTTATCTGCAGTTGCAATTACTGTTATAAAGGTGTCATTAAATAATGAACTCAAAGACACAATAAAAGACGTTCTATCCTAATCATAAACTTTCCCACGAAGCTACGCCTACAAACTATAATTATTAGAATATGTTGCAGTATATACTATATAGTAGGAGCTTCCAAAGTTTTTTTTCTTTCTTTTACTGTCCTTAGCTTCAGAATTTTTCCATGGCGACCCAATTGAGAATGTAGGCCTAACAGTTGCACATATAGTGGGGCTATATTAAAATAACTTATTTCAATAGCGTCTCTTCGATGTCCTTCCTATCACAGCATTAACACATCGTTGCGATTTCACTATTCTAAAACAATGTAGACATACCCCAAGTGTCAGTTCGCTGAAAATGCTGGAACAATTCGCGAAACTCGTGTAAACATTGGAAATGTATGTTACTTAATGTTCGTAAACATGCGGAATGTAGATTGAAGAATTCTCGAATTCTGATTTTGAAACAATTTTCCAAACATAGTAAGAAATAAATACTGCTAGCCTAAGTCAGGTGTTCTCTTTTTTTATTCAAACCAAGAATTAAAAACATGGAAATCAAAAGAAGGATAAAGGATGATGTAGTTAAATTAAAGCATTTAAATAATATTGGTATAGGGTTGAAAAAAATATTTTTGAATTTAATAGATCTCATTATAGACTACACAAGAAAATCAAAGAATAATTGACAACTTTAACTTTCTTAATTTCACTGAGAAAAATGTATTATCCACTTTAGTTTGACCTTGACCATTATTTCGTACATTAAAGGTTAACATTATAAAATTTGTTGAAAACTCACTAGTTATTTAGCTGCCCAGAAGTTTCATGTCGAACGGACATGGAATTAAATTAAATAATCAAAGACAAAATGGCTGTTATCTTGTTCAAAATGGGCAATAATCAATTTATTATTGTTATCTAATTGCACACTTTTTAAAGTGTCGTATCTTTGTCGGAAGATGGTGGATGGTCTTCCGGAAATTGTTATCCCTAGTCCAGACGAGGTATATAGATACCGGAGACGAACTCACACGGCAAGTTCATATGAGTGATTTTCGTGAAATTTCATTTCAGAGTTTTGAAGGGCGCCAAGTTCGATCTGAAGTAAAAAAAAACTGAACTTCAAAATCCAAGGAGACCACAATTCAAAGTAGCTTGAAAATGTTTGATGCCCGCTACAAATTCCCGGTAGTTCTATTCACAAGCATTTAGTTGTATATGTAAGTCAAGAATAGGTGCCAACATTTTAACAATGCAAAACTGTTTGATTTTTAATAAAATGCATATCTAGGGTTCCAAATTGCTTTGGCGGTCACGTTAAACAGTTTTGTTATGTTAGAAATAGAAAATAAAAATTTAAATAAACATGAACAGATATTCACACGACACTTAACTGCATTTTAAAATTGCACTGAAAAGTAATTAAGAAAAGAGTTTTCTTTTTTTTCATAGGACTTCGGCAACTAATTTTTCAGCTGTAGAAAGCGAAATGAACCTGATATGCAATCCAAAAGTTTAGCCTTACTCTACAAAACAAAAATTAATTTAAAATTTGAGATGATCAGTCAAGAAGAGGAGAAGCCACACGGTCCATAAAGGCTTGATTGCTACTTAGTTGTATTTACTCGACATCTGTTTGCAATCTGATAGATCACTGTTTGTTCTCGGATGGGTTCTGTAGAGTCAATTGGTTATTAACCATAGATTATCAGATTACAAACAGATGTCAGGTGGATAGGACTAAAATATTAACCACTCTGTTATAAATGAAACTTAATTTGTTATAATATTCCTGAATACAAATCTGTTACAACCAACAACCCTGATGTACAATCATTGTGATGCGGGACGCATCTGCATTAATCAACAAAATAATGAATAAATACTTTATCTTTACGTAAACAAATTAATATTATTCTCTTATGAAATCTGTTAATAGTTTGCCCTTTTCAAATTATGTGGTCCAAAGTGAGTCTTAAGTTTTAGTGCATGTTGACAATTAGGTGCGGTTTCTCAAGGTATACATAGCGGGAAAATTCATAGATGATTCAATGTATATAGTTACAAATGTTGGTTTAACACCTACTCACGTGGTCACTGCTATCAAACATATCAGCATAGTTCCAAACAAAATAACTAAGTTTCGTTAAGGAATGGGTGGAAGGCGTCTATCGCCTTAACTCAAGCTACTTCACCGGAAGTTTAGTTCTACTTACGGGGAAGGCAACAAACCTTCACAACACTCTTGTTAGCTGGTTGTGGTCCAACTATTGATTGCATTCTGTAACACGTTAGGACAAAATACAATTGGGAAAGAGACGCAGCTCTGATGTGCTAAACTACGGAGTGATGGTATCCGAATACCATCCTGTCTTTCTTCCGTACTTTTGCATGCTGGCCTACGTGCTTAACTGGACCAGGTGATGATATTTAGACCCTACCTGTTTTGATGCTGCAGCCACCGAAGATGCCTTGAAGCTCTGCTGTCCTGGGTTCCTACCTGACGGCGTACATGAAGGTAGACGTCTTTTGTTTACACAAGATTAAAACTTAAATGGCACTAAGTAATACAAAAGTGTTCCATGAGACACACGATTCTGCCTGTTGAATTTGTGGTGCGTTGTAGTCCAACTTAGACTGCAGTCCATGTCTACACGTAACATGTCTCTATGTTGCAACGCCAACATGTCAAGGAATGAGATGGTAAATAAACAAACGAATGCGGAAGACGAAGGTGAAACAAGACAGCGAAGGGATTTCCACTGTTAAGACTTAGTTACACATCCTGTGAGATATTTCCAACACCGAACAAAATACCGACGTCGCTAATGCACGGCACTCGTAACAAGATTAAAACTAAGTTACGATTCAATCCCGAAGTGGTGTTTACAAAATGTAAGATTCGACTGACTCTTCCAAGTCCCGTTTCCCTTGCTGTGTCTTCCTGACCCATATTTTCCTCCTCTTTTGATTCTAAAATTTCAAAATAAAGGTTTTGGTTGGCTGGCAGAAATCACAAGTTCAGGTAGATTGTTTTCCTCCAAAAATCCGTTTTCCAGATTCTAATGATGTGCGAAAAATTTACGTGTCTTCATTCTTCAAGTCAGTTCGCAGGATCTTGCCATATTCGAAGTCCAGACATATCGCCACCAGTGTAGAATTCTCTGCGACAGGCAGACGCGGTTGTCCATTAACACATAGTCCTGAAGTCTCGGTGCCTATTCAGTTCCTCAATTGGATACATCATTACCTTTGTTGGGTGTCTAGCGGCTTTTGAGCAAGGTATTTCCAAAATGTTAGAGGTAAATCCTGTATGTTCTCTTTCGTCAACTAAGATTTCTTTTAACAAATACCATTATATTTTAAAAGACTGAAACTTTTAGTATTTCTTTGTGAATTATCCATTCAAAATTCCCTCCTGATATAGTCCAGTCATATTAGGGATTTACCTGAAAATAATTCCCTAAAAGGAAATACTTCGCATATGTGTAGTACCAGTACCCTGTAACATCATATAAGAGATCAGCACTCGTGCATGCTGTGCTACGGCCACAATCTTGGAAAATGGCAGCCGATTTTCACTTTTAGATCATATCTCCCAAATGAAGAAAACAGGGTCGTCCCTCCACTGGGCCGACGACGGTCAGGGTCGGACCGCACTCGGTTCCCGATCGTCGGGCCGACAACCCCAAAGGCAACAAAAACCTTCCAGAAAAACGCTCAGTTTGGCTGGCGTCGTCCCGACCATTTCCCGTCTAAACCCCGATCATACCCCGACTATTTCCCGACAGTCATAGTCAGGCACCAGGCGTTTGCTGCCATCGGCACAGCAAAGACGGAACGCATATGGCTATAAAAAACGTGTTTAGTTGGTCAAAACAGAACGTGAATGCTGTCTATTGGTATACACAGTTAGACACACTTTATCCGTTGCGTCATTCGTGATTTTCAGTGTTAATTTTCCAACAGTAAATAATCCCAGTGACTGCTGTCGGGTTCGAACACAGGAACGTTCTGTACTTTTCGTTGGTAGCTCGTCGTCTTATCCATGGATCCACGTTGTGAGATTACTGCTCTTTTACGGTATCTGTATTAAAGGTAGTCTAGAATGGAGTTGCTACGTGTTGTTCACCATCATGTACAAATAAAAATAAAGAATGCTTTCCTTGTTTCTTTCTTATGTGCAGTGTTTTTGTTTTTCTTTAACACCTTGATCATCATTGCACTATTAAATTTTTAGTTCTCAATAAATGTAATATGTCACCGTAGAAAACACACACAAAGCGAAATCTATGTCATAGATTAACGCCCTATTAACGAAATTAAATGTTCGTTGAAATAAAGTTTAAAATTCAATGTTTTTAACATTGAAACGAGAACATGAAAAATGTATTTAATTTCATTGTATTTGCTTGCTTTGTATTTTATGATATTTTTCACTACAGATTTTTGTCAAAAGACGAATGAAATTAAGAAATAAATATGTTTTAATGTAATAAGCATATTTTAATATTAGAGAGTTACAGCCCTCGGCCAGAATTCGCCCCACACAAATGCTGCCGCCCACATTTCCACCGTCGATGTAGAGTCGGGTTCAAAACAAGTGCCGAGTGAAGCCCGACGATCCTAACTTACATTTGCAATTGATCTTTTAATCTCTATAGTGAAGAAAGTAATGACTATTGTAGCTGTATCGTGACTATCACTGATTTTAATTGCAACTGTTTTCTGCTGACTGTCTCAGATAGTTGGTGGCCTTCTTCTCGACTATTCTTGCCGTCATATTCCCGCCTTGTTAGGATATGGTCGGCATTTTCCTCAGTCTCGACCAAATCCCAACCTCATAGTCTGGACAAGGGAGGCAAAAAAATCTTTCCCACCCTTTTACCAAACATTTTCAAAAAATGTACTGGTGGGATTGGTACACTACAAGGATTAGTTTAAGCTAGTTACATCACTCCTGGCTTCGTTCTTTAGGCCACTTTGACAACAGGATTTTTTGCCTAACGCGCCCGTTTGGCGTCGGGCCGCTGGTGGACCGCCTTTAAATGTGACATTTTCCCGACTGTCACACCCCCGACGCCGCGCCGGGCCGATGGCGAAAAAAATTGGACCGTCGGGGTTGGGGTGCATTTTCTTCATTGGGTCGGTAACCGTTGGAAATACGAAAAAATGTTTTTTAAACGAAAGTTAAGGATCATAAAAAATACATCGTTTTAGTTCTTATAACTTTTGTCCTATCTCTTACCGTTTTCGAGAAAACGTAAATTAAAAAAATCATGGAATTTTACTATGTAAATTACTTTTAACACGTAGATTATTCTCCAATTTTATGATCCTTAAAACTGATTATTTTCTCATTTTTACATGAGATTATTCTCATTTTCACATCTGTAATACAGGTTGACAATAAAAATCTGGCAATATCGAGATTTTCGAAAATTCCGATTTTTTTTATGTATATGTATGCTGTATATATTTAAGAGAAAGGACTACCTGTACACTTGCACAGTGCTTTAAGTTTAAAGAAAGTTAAACAGTAAACGAAAAGCAAATTTAGAACTTTGGGAATTTATAAGGATCAGTTTTTAATTTCTACTTCACTACTAAAATTTTAAAATTTAATTAACATTCATTTTAAAATATTTTAATGCCAGTAATTAAAAATGCCAGAAAAAACGTGAAAATGTTAAAAAGAAAAATTAAGCAAAATTCTATCATAAAAAACAAACATACGTACTAGGTAAACCCCACTATACGCAGACGGCAGTAAGCATGACCAAACATCTTATTCTGGAGTACAGCGCCGTCAAAACATAAACGGTGAATCCAGAAAACAATGGCGCACGAACGCGGTAAATTTAAAAATGCGCTCCGACATTTATGCCTGAAAACTGATTGAACCTAAATATTGATTGCCGTATTTGAATCTTGTCCAAACAGAACCGCATTAAATTTAAAGAAACTTGTCCTATTTTCAAGAAATTAACAAATTATCTTGCGATACTAGTTCGCCAATTTCGTACAGATATTTTGTTATGTTACGAATATATTTTAATGTATATTTGTTTCCTTCTTATAACTCATTTCATATTAATGAAATTAGTCCAAGTGTCGTATTCAATGAAACCAATATTTTGAAATGGTGATTCATATCTGAAAGGCTTAGTTACTGAGTTTGGTTGGTTTTGCATTCGGAAGGATCCTTGGTTTCAATCTAGTGCCCAGCCTGAAGGCGTTCCCGGTTTCTCGTCAGTCACACCGGGCAAATGCGTAGATGGTAGCTGTAAACCAGCACATGGCCTGAATAACATCCTCCCCCCCCTGGTCTCTGCTCTATCACGGCCTCAGCGAAAGAGGTTTTAAGACCTCAGAAAGTTTCAATGTCACATTCGCTAAAAACATTTCGAACAAAAAATATTTAGGTGGTGTATAGTATACCAATACCTGCTCCCGAAAACCTGTTTCGTACACCAGAAGGGGCGTCAAGCGAGTAAAAAAGAGTTACCACGCGCCTGTGCGTTTTTTTATTGTATTGTATACAATACTTCTAGCAAAGGAAAACATAACTTAAACAAGTCAGCTGAAAAAAAAAACGTTTTTCGACCTTCTTTTAATCTTTATTGAATGCGACACTTTAACGGTATTGGTCCCAAGGTTATGCTTTTGAAAGTTGATCCAATTCAGAGTTGTGAATTGGTTCAGATTGTTTGTTTGACCCCAACATTTCCTGACTTCTTTTATGCCCTTTATTCTTTACACGTTTTCCAACCCTGCTTCCCTTTTCCTTTTAACGTATACGGAGAGGTCTTAAGTTTCATTGTCATGACAAAAGAGACAGGGGTTTTGGTTATTAGAACGTGATATTTTACAAAGGTCACAATGGCTTGTCCTTTATTCATAAACAGAAATTGATGTTTATAATACGCTATTATAGTAGAGCGTGGATCACAGGTTCTGATTTAGAAGACCGGAATTAGCAATGATGTTAGGTGCGTGTAGCACCTGGATAGGTAGCTATGATCCTTCCGGTTCCATAGCTTAAAGCTATGTAATACATTTATTAGCTCTTAAAACTAAGCAGAACATCATACATTTCTGTCGCTTTTCTTTCATGGTCAAACGATGGTCATTCAAGAAGAAAATAGTCATACAAAGATGCTTATTTTTCATTTGGCTAGGGGGACCAGACATACTCTTTTTTAAGAGGTTAGAGGTTCAAATACTCTACACTCTTTTCCATCCGAAAATATATCCAATTATACTCTTTTCCTTATTTTTATAACCTTTAACGTATTTTCTAACTAACTGCCTTGTAATTTATAAATTTCTAATATCAGCTTATCCCATAAGTAATGTCGTATTTTTGCATCGTTAGGCAGGAAAATAGTCTCCATCGGATTTCACAACACTCTACCAACCATCTGTCAATCAGTTGTTATATCATCCACTGAAAGAAGTCACGGATTTTGGAAAAAACTTTGGTAGACTTTATTTTTGTATGGGCCAGTCTAGTAAATTTGGACTTCGGTCCGTCACGATTCGCCCCTTAGCTATTAAAATCCACACCCATGCCGCTTCCGGGACTCGAACCCGGGACCTTCGAGCCGTTGACCTACCGCCACAGACCGCATGGCCACCCGGCCGGCACCGCTTTTTGAGATAAAGAACTGAGTCACTGTTCGTCGCACGTCAACCTCTCTTTGCAGTGTTTTCACGGAAAGGTGGTTTTGCAGGCTGCGAAAAAGACAGTAGTCTGTTGCTGAAAGATCTGATGAAAACGCCGGGTGGGGGAGTTTTTCCTAGTCACATTCCTCTATCTTAGCGCATTTCCTTCTTGCCATTTGTGGGCGTGCGTTATCACCGTGGATGAGCACACCCTTGCAATTAACCAGAGCAGGACTTTTCTCCAACAGTGCATGCAGTCTGTAGGCGTTGAAGCTGCTGACAGTAGACACTTGCATTGATAATCTGGCTGGATATCCCTGGTGAAATTCATACAGCATGACATGCCGTATGTGGTCCTCCGACAGTGCCATGATCAAACACAAGCCACACTTCCAAAACGTGGAGTAGACCATTGTCCTTCTGCACACTGCTGCATAATCAAGTGCCTTATATGACTCAGCTATGGCACATGGCGTTTACTTCTATTTGTTTGTCAGATGGCGTCATTGCAGCAGTCATCGCACATACGACATTACTTATCTGATAACCCGGTGCATTATACAAGAAACGTAGATAAAAATTAAACATTACTTACTTGTAACAGAGAAACTCATCTACTACTTGTTAGTTATCAACAGGCCCGTCATTTCAGCTTTTCCTTGGGGGGGGGGGATTTCCTGAAGCCTACTTATATGTATGGACATACCTTCCCAGTATATTGTGAACATAGTACACAGTACATTAAAAGGTTCACGTGGAATATTCTGAACGTTATTATAATTCCGTACATTAAGGTATGCAAAAAATGTTTACAAATTCGCTGATACCCTGACACGTCTCTTAAACTTTGCAATTAACTTGTAACGAGAAAATGTTGTAAAAATCTCTGCCGGCGACTCACAATTTCTTGGCACCGGTAAGTGATTTTCTGTATATCCAGGTCTCATTCCTTAAAATTAATGTAGTAGCTTTTCTTCAACCAGTCAAGAAACAGCTTAATATCTTTAATATAAAAGTATATATTAATTAAGGAACCTTACTTTCTGACTACTCTAGTAAGTTGGGATCAATCATAGTCTAATATGCAGCCGTGAAAAATTTAGTGAAGATCAATTCTTCGATATGCATATGGGAACCCACAGTGTATTTGGTAGTTATACCAACAATTATACCACTGCACTGGTCGGGAGGCCCTAAGGGAAGTAAGGGCGGGTAGGTTGAACAGTAGAGAAAAATGTACCGAACAAATGATCATACCAGTACATACATATTTAGTCTACCGAAGGGAATTAGGTACACAAGAAGTGCTGGGAAGAGTTTGCGGGCTTGAGGTGGTTGGAGGATGAAAATCTTCGCAATAGAAGTCGAAGATATATACGAGGATATACAGAAGATTTTGGATGATGGTAAATCGCATTATAAGATAGCAATGGGATAATTCATTGCAAAAGTAGAGACTAAGCGGAGCAGTGACACGAAAGTGGGAAAGTTTGGATTTGGCAAAAGAAACAACTGAGAGGAACGAGGAGACTGAAGAGAAACTAATGGAGTTTTCAAAAAACAATAAACTATTCATTTCGAGTGCAAGTTTTAAGAAGAAAACTCAGATGAAGTGAACATGGGAAGACCCAAATGGAGTTTAAAACAAAATATATTATATTCTATCAAATAACAGGGAAAATTGCTCAAGACGTTTATGTTCGGAACAGTTTCGAAATCTCGAGTGATCAAGGATAGTATTAGAGTTTGAAATAAATACCAGATTAGAGAAGAAGGTTATCAGAGAAAAGCCGCCATTTTAGATTTTCTCTTAAAACTAGGGAAAGCTGACAGAATTCCGATATAGGACTAAACAACATAGTCAGCGCCTGGGAAGAGATAGAAGATTTAAAAGATATGAATTGCAGAAATAATGTACTGACTTGGATAATAAGAGAGAGACAACAAAAGAAATAGCAGGCATGATAAAAGGAGAGTAAAATATCAGAAAAAATACAATTTTGATGAAGAAAAAGGGAAATATAAAAGGAGGAAAGTACCATAAGGAGAACTGAATACATATAAATAAATAAAATCGTAAGGAAGAATGAACAAAAATGTAACACGAATATTATTAGAAAGAAAACCCACTGAAAACAGAACTTGAAGAAAATCAAACAAGTTTTTGAGCTGGGAAAAACAAATACTGGCAGTTGAGGGACCTGGTGGAACTGTAACCAGAAATTATAAATGTATTTGAAAAATTCTAAAGTCCACTGAACTACTACGATGAAGATCTAGGAATTGAAAAGAGAGACGAAAATGATGCACAAATTCCAGACATATTGAAATAAATATATTACTTTGCAAATTCTTCGCAAATAGATTGAAAGTGACTGAAGACTGTTCAGTTCCAGTGTAATTTACTCACGTGCGAAAAAAAAAAGTTTTCTTATCTCAACCATACATTCAATGTTAATCAAGTGTTTGCTGCCTGCATTTTTGATCGCTTATTTTCGCACATAGGGAAATATTCTCAGTGAATAGCTATTCCGATCCCTAATTGACAAATAGAAAAACGTGGCGTAAGTCGCGGGAGTAATCTATAGTATTCACGGTCTAAGAACCGGTGTGGTAGCTCCGCCTAGAAGAGATGCTTTATTTACTCGCGGAGGCAACAGCGGGGATGCTTTCTTTTGTGTTACGCTGCTAGCAGCCAATGTAGGAAGTTGCCATCTCCTATTGGCGCTGCTTATTCGTGATTGCACATTGGTTCTTACGCTGTGACGACTTTACTTTATGTTTTTGGTGTCCGGGCAACGCATTTCTGACGCACACTACTATTTTCTTGTGATTGACAGGCCGAACTTTTAATTGGATTTCAAATGTCGCTTCATTTTCTTTTCTCCCAGTATCGTTCAGAAACTGAACGATATTCTTTTTTTAGTCAAGTTACTAATTTCGAGGCAGCCAGGTTGTCTAGTTTATTTTAAGGAATGTGTCCGACTTTTTTTTTATAGTAGATTTATTTTCGATGTATATCTCAACGTACACATCAAATTCGGAAAAGCGGGTATTCCGCTCGAATTGAACTAACATTTCATCTTTCGACAGTAGAAAGTGAGACAAATCTTTACAGCGAATTTCTATACGAGTTAAAATTATAAATTTCTTCTAGTGTAAATATGTATTTCTGTGATAGTCCTTTTTGATGGGTCTCTTTGAATGAAATTCCAGTCGTAGTCGCCTTCACTACCTGGGTAACTGCGTAATAATACCTTCGAAAGGCACGTCATGTACTTGAGAACAACGTTCAAAGCTGTTTATTTTATATATAATTCCTCCTGACTTATTGTGGTATATTGTTGTAATTGAGAAAAGCTATCAGGTCTTGTGTTATTATTTTACCTAACTACGACTAACTTCACACTTCGCGGGGGAACAAAATGCTGATAACAAACTTGTCTAGTATCCATGGTGCATTGTGAATCACTTTAAAAGGGTAAAATATCTTTCTTTCAATTTTGAAGAACAAATGACATCCGTTAAACATAATAATTCCATCTCATAGGAATCACATTTTGTATCCAAAGCAATAGTGTTTCGTTAAAAAACACTATTTTCGATTGGAATTCATTTTTTAATGAAAATACTTTCTCGCCGAAGATAGAGTAAAAAATTCACTCTTGAGTGTGCACCTGTACCCGACTTTTCAGAGGTAAACTAAACACAAATGCAGGTATACAAACTAGAAAATTTGCAGATGGAGGAGACACAAATGAAAATTCCTTAATAAAATGAAAACAGTGAATTAGCAAAATAGGTTATGATTGTCTTCTTTTCTGTAAACTAGATGCTACAAATATCTAACCTTCGAGGACCTATTTAAAATAAAACAGAAATAAACAGAAGTGGATTCGCATACACCATATCTGTTTCTTTATTGACTTGCATTAAAACACTTAAAAGAGAGTGGGAGTATTTTTCCATGCGAATAGTTATTAGGAAATTTGGCATAATGCATACTTAAAAAACACACACACACACACATTTTAAGATAGTGAGACACTTTGAAATTGATGTAGGAATCTCAAAAATCGAAAATGGCACCCAGGATTTAGAAAATAATTATTGATCATATTATTTGAGTGATTTTCAGATTATCTGCGTATTTTATGGTACTGAATGGAAATTAAGATCCTCCTTTCATTAACTACTTTTAGCTAGCAGTTAAACGTTAACTGTTAAGCTACTACGGAAGGCTAATTTAAATCCAAGATGGCGGCCATTTATTGAAATTCCTATTTTTTACTAGACTTGATCAACTTTCTTGTTCACATACTTTCAGGTTGTAACTTTCTGAATCTAAATTTCAGATCAAGGATATTTACCATTTCTAATTTAACTCAAGGACTCTTCAAATTCAAGATGGCGTCCATTAATTCAAATATCTTTCATTTATCGTCAGATTTATCTGTCTTCAGATGCTGACCTCCTTGACATGAATTTCAGACCATTGAAATCTATTCACCAGCTTTAGTTCACCCACGCATCCTTGAAATCCAAGATGGTGTAGCCATTAATTAAAGTTTTTTTTTTATTAATGACCACACTTGATTGAAGTTTGGTGTGTTACTGAAACTAAAACGAATTTGGATATTCGGTATCTAGTATTCGTTTCAAGTACCGGTACCCCATACGTTAACCCCTCAGCAGAAGCAGCAACGAGTTGAAATCAGCAGTTCCCTGCTCACCAGCCACAGACTTGAGCAATTTCTGGATAGAATGGTGACAGAGGATGAAAAATAGGTCCTCTATACCATAGTATTACACGCAAACGGCAGTGGGTACCTAAAGGGGGGGGGGAATAGGAGCTGTGCCAAAACAGAATCTCCATCCCTGCAAAGTGATGTTGAGCATTTTGTGAGGTATCCGTGGGATAATCGCTTTTGAATTCTTTCAATGCACATGTCTACTGTTAGTAGCTTGAATGCCTACGGAGTAACGTCCTGCTTTGGTTAATCGCAATTGTGACGTTCGCCCACACACGGTGCCAAGATCGAGGAACATGAATGTGGGAAACTCCCCCACCCGGCGTTTTTAGTAGATCTTGCACCAATAGGATATCTTTTTCGCAGCCTGCAAAACACTGGAAAATGAAGACGACGTGCGACGAGAAATGACCCAGTTCTTTGCCTCCAGAACCGGTGACCTTTTTCAGTGGGGGATTTTGCAACTGGTTGATAGGTGGTAGAGTGTTGTGGAATCCGATGGAGCCTACTTTCCTGACTAACGGTAGTATTCCAGGTAAGTTATCGTTCTTTTCCTCACAGTGCAAAAATACGACATTACTTATGGGATAAGCTGATAAAATGCTAGCGCGTGAGAGGAAAAGGATGATGGAAACAACTGATCCAGAGCAGTGCTCAGAACTGGAAAGTGCTCGAAAGCGTATGACAACGTAAATCACAATCCTAGTGTTACGACGGTGTATTATGCATTCTTGGAAGCCATTTTGGATTCTCGGGACCACTACATCAATTATAAAGTATCTCAATATCTTAAAATGGCCTTATAGGTATATCTAGTCATCATACCAAATTTCATGATTTTATGAAGAAAAAAACTTTCTAAGACACATTTCTTAAACTATTCACAAAAAAAGGATAAAATAACTTTGTTTATGCATGACTAAAACGAGAAACATGGGGGCGCTCTCATACACAGTCACTTTATAAATTCAATTGGCGCGCTCTATGTTTTCTTTTTGGTCATGCACAAACAAAATTAATTTTTATGTTTTAGTACGAATGTTTTAAGAAAAGTATGTCTTTAAAACGTTTTTTTATTATTATTTTTTGAATGTTATTTCGGTGTTCGGATACATTTTCTCAAGCTTATGTTTTGTTGCACAGATCCTAAAGTCCAACCACTCAAACATAACATCGTTGCAGGCAAGTATTTATCTTAGGATAAAGAATTTCTTGTTAAAAAATATTAAAATGTGCTTTAAAAATATATAGATATATATGATATCAACAATAGAATATTGTATTGTCATCCGACTTACGTCGCTGTGTAAATTTTCATCGTTGTATGACGTCAGAAAATGATTTAATTTAACGTTGCAAGATTTGAGGACACCACGAACCATTGTGAACTAAAGAAGAGCATGTAAAAAGTGCACAAATTTTCACCTAATCAGCTCCCTATAACAAAGAAATTTGCATTAATGGCCGCCATCTTGAATTTTGATGGTTTATGGATATATTTAAAAGTAGTTACAGCGTTAAAAGGAAGTCAAGTTTGTGTTCAGTACTGTAAAACACATTTAAAATTTGAGAATCACTCAAATTCTAGAATCAATAATTAATTATGAGACCTTGGACGCCATTTTGGATTTTCGGGGCTCCTACATCAATTTCAAAGTGCCTCAATATCTTAAAATGACCTTACAGATATGTCTGGTCATCATGCTTTTATGAAAAAGTGCATAATTTTTCACTATTTCATTTTATTCAAATTTTAAGAGGTTTGGAATTAATAGCGGTATTTGTTTTGTCAACTTTTGGTGAATTAACAATTCCATTACAGTAATGTTATATGACAATTGAGGATTGAATATAATGTACGGTATCCTTAAATATACAGTATTAATTAAATATTTGTGCTGTAAAAGTGTTGGAAAATTTACGTTGAGGGTCAAGGGTGGAGAAAATGTGTAAACGTGATGTAGCTTTAATGTTTTTGCCAGATTGTTCAGGTAGAAAATCTTGTTCTGACTTTGTAATGGAATAAACATACCTCTTGTAGAGCAAAGTTATTATGAATGAAATACACTGTAATTACATATGACAACCGAAATTTAAGTTATGCGATTTCCATTCGACGTTTCAATTCCTTATACCAACCACTCTCTCACATACGTTTGTTGTGCGTGTGTGTGTGTGTAACAGAGAGAGAGAAAGAGTGAGTAACAGGGTGAGTTGCCAGAGATACAAGCTACATCTTAATGTGCACCCCACCCCACACCTTACTTGTCGGACTTCAAATTGTATGTATTGACACCCCACAGAGAAACAAGACCAGGTTTCGCATTTAATGAAGTACAGTTTTTTTTTTTTTTTTTTTAATTGTAGACTAATATCTGAGTACAATGTACTCTGAATTCTGTGTAGCAGCAGACACAACTATAGAATT
Organism: Lepisma saccharinum; assembly: GCA_022664845.1. Lineage (NCBI taxonomy): Eukaryota > Metazoa > Arthropoda > Insecta > Zygentoma > Lepismatidae > Lepisma > Lepisma saccharinum. The sequence goes on from JAGDQP010010706.1 coordinate 29,186, forward strand.
TTTTTACCCCATCTATTATCCTGGTCATAACTAGTTCTGGACCCTATAAATTACTTGTCACACAATGAAGTGTTCAAAATAAAAAGGGTAGGAATAAGACCAGAGCACTGGAGAATAATGAACCAACATTCAGTTTATGTGTTCCTGTACTGTTGTATTTGAAAAGACGGACGTATATATTTTTTTAGCTGTTGTCGTTTTCAATAGGCTTACATGCATGGTTTGCTCTGCAAGGCAGAGTTCATCAGAATATTTCCGTTTTCATTAACAAATTTGGAGCATGTCAAAGGTCTTGTTATGTATGCATAAAAGATTCTTTTAACTATTTTATTTATTTATGTGTTTTTTTGTTTGTTTTTTATGTCAGAGTTTTCTTCGGTAGCATCAACTTGTTAACAGAAATTAATGGATTTTTTTTTTCGTTCACATACATTTTATAGAGATCTAGCTGATTACCCGGCGTTGGCCGGGTACGTATTTATCCCAATCTTCTGATTAGACAGGAAAAGGAATGAATTGTATGCATGCCATTTTGGACAATTTACTTTTCATCCTTCATCAACCCTCTCTTCCCAGTCCCCATGGGGACTGAACTTGGACTTAAACGGCATCGGGACTGGAGTGCCACTTTTCATCTCAGGGACCCCGAAAACTATTATGGATTCGACACTAATATCAGTCGTTTCCCATTATCGTTACGTCATTCCCATCTCACCCCAACCCCTAGGGGTGATATGGGTGTCTTAGTCGTACAGTGTATTTTCTTAGCTTGTAAGTTATATGTGTACCAAGTTTAGTTGAAATTTCTCCGGGCGCTCCAGAGCTATGCTGGAACATACCCCCACCCACACACATAGGTTCATTTTTATACAGTATAATTATAGATTGTGCTTCTGCTATCAATTGAAATGACTGATGATAGAGGACTCTGTCTAGGACCAGGAAAAATGGACACTAATATCAAGATGCTAAACTTTTTTATGACAGTCATTTAACCACGAAATAAGGCATTAATCTGGACAACAAGAAATAATACACTAAATGCCTTGTTGAAAACTAAGTTTGCTCTAATCTAGTGTTCTTTTGTCTGTGTTACTCAGTTCCCGGTGACGTTTTTTTCTGACTTTAATTATTTTTATTCTGTTTTAGAATCTTTGTTTTAATTAAAAGGAGGTACAAAGATCTTCGACTATTGATTTATTTATAAAATGCCAATCATTGCCTATTTTGTACACGTGCGAGGAATGCTTCCCAACTGTAAAATGGATTTACAAAATCTGAAATATGCATTTCGTCGTCTACTTCCAGGCAAAGGCGTGTCATGAATTTTTCCAAGGGAGGGGGGGGGGAACAATATAAAGGACACACACTCTGTGTTACTGTTTAATTGAAGAGCAAATTTCCCAGGTAATTTTCAACTAAAACCATATTTTCTTTCTACGAGACCAAACTGTTTCTGAGGAGCTGCAGAAATGTCATCGGTTAAAAATACTGTGATTTTCCTCACCACAAAAGAAATGGGGATTTGCTCTTATGACTTTACAAATGACAAGTGTCAGAAATATACTAACAGTGACTGTTAGAGCATTGTTAAATGTGCTTTTCATTAACGACATTGGTCTACCACTCGCTACTTTCTGGTCATAATTTAGCTCCAGATAAAGTAACACCAAGAACTCAACAAGTGAAGAGGAAAGGAACAAATTTCAGATTCGTTTTGTGCCGCGGTGTCTCATTAGTAGAGGGCTCACCTCTGATACATGAAGTCTCCGGTTCGATCCTGACTTGTGCCATGTGACCTTGTAGTGTAAAAACCGTGTGTGCGTGGGTGCTCTTGAGGTCCTCCCGTTTCATTCCACTTTCTTCATTCCTACCTTCATCCATTCGGTTTGAGACAAAGTTGCCTACAATACTGAAATTACAAATTCAGATTCGTTTTAAATCCCCTCGCTAATCAAGCCCCATTTTTAGATGTATTTAAAAATAATGGACAAATGAAAATCAACAATGGTATTTTAGAAAGGGGGCTAGGTAACATTTGAGAATATCTATCAAATGAATTAATCCATAATTTGAAGATATTTCTTATTAATTAGAAAATTGAGATACTGAGTTATGCCGTTTTAAGTTACGAATCTTCAAATATCTCTGCTAAAAGAATTAGCTTAAAAATTTGAAACAGTTCATTTCATAAATGTGATTAAGTATTATATTGCAACGTTTTAAAATTTCAGCATTATACTTGATTTGTTCGGTATTTTCTGAAAACTAAAGATAGGAGGTGTCAGTACAGTACCAAGATTTCTTAATATGAGAGCCCATAATATAAAATTATTACTATAAAAGAATGTGTATGTTAATATTGACTTAGTCGTACTTGTTAGAACTTTGCATAGACGAGGATTGACTGAAAAGTTCTCGGCCAACCCATGAAGCATTTGTCGTAGCCCAATTTAATTTTTCCTAGTTGTGGTACATATCTTTGGAAGGTTCCATACCAAATTCCTCACCTTTTTTTTTTTGAGATATTGAAGACTGAAGTGCAGAAATTGTGTGTTTTTTGAAAACTGAATAAAGTGAGGAAACGTGCTGTTATGCAATACCTACTAGAAAATGGAATGAGTGAACAGGAAATCCACAAGGATACGATGGAAACACTAGGGGAGGATGCCCCTTCCGATTCTACCGTTAAAAGTGGGTGGCGGAATTCAAGAGGGGGAGCCCCCTCTGTCCAAGATGCCCCTCGCAGTGAAAGGCCAGAAACTACCTGTACGGTGGAAAACATCACAGCAATTCAGGATCTCGTAATGGTACGACAGAACGTTTCACCGCAGAGAAAGTGGGCATATCCCAGGAACGTGTTGGACACATCCTAACAGTTATGCTGTACATGCCTAAGGTGTAAAATCGGTGGATCCCGAGAATGTTGACTATTGAAAACAAACGCAAGAGGTATGTCATGTCTCACTCCTTGAGACAGATCTTGTGAAATTTCTGGATCGTTTTGTGATCATGGACGAAGCATGGGTTCACCGCTTTAACCCAGGGTCCAAGATGCAATCAAAACAGTAGAAACATCCCTCTTACCCCGCCCCAAGGAGTTCAAGTTAGTCCCATCAGCTGGTCTCTGTTTCTGGGATGAGAGGGGTGTCATCCTGCATGACTGCCTCAAAAGGGTGAAACTGTGAACGGTGCAGAACTGAAGCGTTAAGTTATGCAGAACTGAAGCGTTATTATGCTGCTCAACTGAAGCGTTTGCCGGAGGCCATCAAATGAAACGTCCTGGAATATTGAAAAAGCGTAATCTTTTCCACCAAGACAACACACCCGCGTACTGGTTCACCATTGTAATGTCTGCCATCAAGTCCTGTGGTTTCGAAATGCTTCCACGCCCTTCCTACTCGCCAGATTTGGCTTCCTCAAAATTTCGTCCGTTCCCTAAGCTCAGCTGGAACCCACTTTTCATCACATGATGACGTCATGTCTGCGATGGCGGACTTTTTTCACATGCAGGATGAAATGTTCTACAAGGAAGGCATTGCTTAACTGTGGACAAAGCTATCGATTCTTTCTGTAATATATTCTATGCCATTTTCGATAAATGTGTACCACGTAAAAGATCTAAACTAAAGTACACGGCCTGGTTTTCAAATTACATAATCAAACTCGTCAGGAGAAAGGCAAGCAATCGGCGATGTTAGTTATCACTATAATAAATTTAGAGAATTATTTGCTCTTTCCAAAAGAGAAATATCTAATGCTTATAAAACATATCTGCGTAATTGCGAGACTGATCCCAAAAGCTTTTGGACATACGTAAAAAATAAAAGAAGGAAGTCGGAATGCAACGTACTTAATTACGATGGACAGTCCTTAAGTGATGAAACAGCTATTGCGAATGCATTCATGAAAAACTTTCAAGTGTCAAAATATAATCTTGATTCTCTAAGGCAACACAGTAGTTCCAAAATCTTAGAGCAATTATGCCTGGAACACGTCGAACTGAGGGCGTTGAAAAAGCTATAAAGAAACTGAAACCTCGGTCATCTTTTGGTCCTGACAAGGTACCGCCCTATGTTATTGACATACTGAAATATCCGCTACAAGTAATTTTCAACAAGTCTGTGAATTCCCTACCAAACGGAAACTTACCGATATCTGTCCCATGCTTCATGATTAATCAATACCAGTAGTGTTGTGTTGGATTTTGGTCTGGCGCAGAAATTTTCAACTACTTAAATCACAGTTAAAATAGATATATAAAATGGTAAACATTGTACTTACAATGATTGTAAGTATAATTTTTACCATTTTATATATTTTAACTGTGTTGGAAATGGCTACACGAACACTATTCAAGAAACTTGAAGCTACTTAAATCAGCTGATTGATCTTTCGCAAGATGCTGAAGAAGCTGGCACAATGAGAATGAGAGTTCGTAGACGAACCACTTGGTCGAGAAGGTTGCGAACAGTTGGAGTTTCAGCACTTAATAGTTTTTAATATGCTGGTGGTCGTCAGTGACTCGGCTGTCTTCAAAGTAGATGGAAGCAGCGTGAGCTGAGATCATAATCTATTCAGGTTAAAATCCGACGCATGAACTCCCAACTCCTGCCTCAAATAATCTCTTGAGAGAGGCTCACCACCACATACAGTTCCTTCACAAAGTATCTTCTCGAGTTTTATGAGTTGTTTGATGCCTGGCTGATTGAAACGGCGTTGCACTTTGTTCAACAAATAGTCAATGATTTCGAAATACTTTTTTCGAAGATCTGATACAAGTTCTAGGCTAGCTGCTTTAGAAGGATTATCAGTCTTCTCCAACCGAATTGGTGTTCTCTTTCTTCTGAATGAAGTGGACAATTTTAAGTGTTGTTTGTCTTCATTTTTATATTCTTCCTTATAGATGTTTTCAAATGCACTGTCCGTTCGTATTTTTCTCAGAGTGTCCTCTAGAATAGCTGGTGCTCTTTTGGCTCCAGAATTTTGAAGCACTTTTGCCAGTTGTTCACAGGTTACAAACGTATACTGACTATCAGAAGAAAAATCGTTTCGAATTTGTTCATTCTTTTCAAATACCCTTTCAGTATTGCTTTTCGATCATCGTTTAGACCACTTGTATCACTGATGATTTCCTTAAACGTGATTTTAATTCCTTCGTAGTTAGCTTGAAATCTGATTAGAGATTTTCCTCTAACACAGCAGCGAGTAGGGCAAAGAGGCAGCAAATGTTTATTGTTAGTTTTACAGGGCTCAAGAACAATGTCGGCGTATGTTGTCTTTCGTTTTGGAGAATCCAGGATGATGTTACAAACGTCTTTCACTATGGCCAGCACGTCACACAAAGATCTGCATTTTCGTTCTACTTTCTGCAACGCAAGATCAAATGCATGATTACTGCAATGAATGTATACAGCTTTCGGATGATGAATCGAAATTATCTTCTGCACACCATTCACTCGTCTTGACATGTTAGCCGACACCATCATAACACTGGCCGCGGATATTTTCTGCATTCAGGTCGAGACTTGTTAGGGTATCTTTGATCGTGAATGCTAATGTTTCCAATTTTGTGACATGTGGAGTCTGGGGTGATCATTTCCATAAATATTTCTTTTGGGTTTAATGAATCAGAATCAACACAGCGCACACAAAGAGACAACTGTTCTGTCTTTGAAATATCAGTCGCGGAGTCGGCTATGATTGCATAAAATGGAGACTCTTTGACTTCTGCTACCAAGTCTCTCTGTATTGCATGTGCCATAATCTAAAATTTCATTCTGGCAATCAGCACTAACCCAGTTATCCCGTCAATCAATCCATTGATTGAGAACAGGCTCATCCATTTTTCTTTCATCCAGGAGGGACATCAAATTACTCGTATTATGCAAATGTACACGGATTGCTTGACCACTGTGAGCTAAATATCTAAGACTACTAATTATTACAAGCAGTGACTGTCTTGCTTGATCTTGTTGTTTACGAACTCGGTCTGAAAGGAGAGCCGAAACAGGTGTTCTGTTTCTGCGCTCATATCTTACACGAACGGAACGACAATGGAGTTCGCTTTTCTCATGTGCTCTGAATTTGTATGTGGGGTTCTTCCAGCTCTTCAACCCGGTGGCGAGATAAGTCCTTGCATCAGCATTTTACCGGTCAAATGATATGCCTCAATACAATCAAAACACAAAACATAATCTCTGATTGTATCATAATGAAACCAGGGAAATGTACGAAAGCATTCCGCGCGACAAAATCGGCCTACAGTTCGTGGAAAATTGAAATCCTTAGTCAGCTGTGTTTAATTTCCTGAAAGAGGATTTCAAACTTTTTCCCGTGATCGGTTAAACATGATCTTTCGTCAAGTTCTTTAGGTAAGTCCTGTGTGGGAGTGTTGGGGGAATTTGTCGTAATTTGCCTGACACTTTGCTCAGTTTGCTGCGTCGGGGTTCTAGTGGAATCCTGTACTTCAAGTGAGGCACATTGCAAAGAATTCTGAGGTGTATTTTGTTGTGAACTTTCTGTACCAGATATGCTGGCGCTGGTTGTTGGTGAAGTTTTTTTCATAAACACTGGAAAGATCTATATTTCTCGAAACTTTCTTTGTTGATGATGTTACCCATGTGTCAAGAAGGGTTCTTTATCGGTCAGACATATCTGGAATAAAATAAGAAACACATGTGTAACATATATTCATTTTCTGGCATCCATGCGATTTAGTAACGCAAAGTTAACTCTTTTATTTCAATGTCAGACTTCTAGACTTACAGGTTTCAGCACTCTCTCCTACAAGGCCTAAGTGAATGGTGTGATTTTAGTAGTTAAGGGAGTCAGTTGATCGGTAATGCGTAAGCTGAGTTCTTCTTCCGAGAATTTAATCAGTGTTCACTTTCTGTTGTTCTGGTAAAGCAACGGTAAGAGAACCCAAACACAAATATCACGCGAACCAAAATTTCAACTCAGAATGTAGTATGCTGAATAACTAATGCCCCCCTTGCCTTCCCGGTTCCGGCGCCCCTGGGAAGCACCATCAGTAAATTTGAAGCATAGTCAACTGCTGTTCATAATAAAGCCAAACATACACAAAGTTTGCCTGGAAAGCTACTCCAACATATCATTACAGTTTTAAAACGGCCAAATCATAACTAACAAAATATCTCATCATCATACAACTGCTGTGAATAAAATGCAGTGGTAATTACAGTTGAGAGCTTGCGCTCTCCTCTCCCAACACGTCTGGTCAGCGTGGGAGCAGTAGACAAACGCTTCCTTCCTGGAGAGGCCTTATCCAGTAGTGGATTGAATATGGGTGTGAATTATACCAAATTCCTAGACAAACGCATTGTGAAATTATTCATCAACACAGTAAAGCATTTTTTTTATATATAAACAGGGTGTTACTGTACGATAGCACTTGAAGCACGTTAAATCACATTACGAGACGAATGCCCAGTTTGCACCCTATGAACCATGGACTGACTGGGCGACTTTCCATCTTGTTTCTTCCACAGCTTGCAATACTGCATACCATGCATTGTATATTACTTTTGATTTGATGTTTTCTTTTAACCTGTGTTAGCGTTATTTGAAAAAAAAAAAATATTTTATACGAAGTTGGCAATACTGAGACACTTATGAGAGCACAATGAATATCGATGGATAGCCTATATATTCTATACTAGCCCGTGTAATTTTCATTTCCATTGCTCAATTGAATATGAAGATATTTAATTAAATATGCCAATGTTTACATGGTAACTTCATAACGTCATAACTTCGAGATTTATGGCCATCAGCAACTTCAATTTACCTTCAGTAATACCTGGCAGTAGACTATAAAATTCACATTTCAGATTTTCTAAAACCGCTTTACAGTTGGGAAGCATTCCTCGTTATCTAAACATTCCTGCAACCCTAGCATACGGTCCACAAAAGCCACTGACAACCCTCTAGCCCAGAGATCTTGAGTACCGAAAGACAAATTATCTTAAAGCAAATGAACACTCAGCTCTAAACTATTAAAGTTTTTCTGAAAATTTTTTTCAGAACACACGAATATTAAGTTACACATGTATTTATATCTATTTTTGTATATAACAGCGGCGTGAGGGGAGGGAGGGGGGAGAATAGGTCAACACATTTAAGATGTAGTTTTCTACTTGTAATTTAGTACGGCCAGAAAGTAAGTTCAGTTGTCAATTGTTACCGTAATGCATGAGCGGAGTTAGGAATTGTGTGAGAGGGGGGGGGGACTATAAGCACCTTTTGGTCGGTTTCGGACATATGGAATACTGCCCAGATGAGTGTGGAGTTAATATGAATAACTCATTTTTGACCATTTTCTTACTCTTGTTTACTACGACTCGCCTTCTTTCATTTCGAGGGGGCTTTGCCAAAACTGACTAATACAGAAAAATAGGTTTTGAGTAATCGCAAAACGAAAGAGAACATTAAATAACCATCACATTCCAAACTGTTTATTTTCTTCTCAATGTTTAATGCCAGAGAGTGAAGACTTTCTGAAGACTGTAGTGCACAGTGGCCTCTCTTTACAAGGTGAAACCTCCACAAATCTAAAAAAAAAAAAATCAAAATGTAACCCAATCACTTGAAATTTACTTTGAATTGTTTGAAGTAAAATCTAACCTATCCACATTATTTTATGCCTTACAGAATACACAGGAAAAAATTGCCTGATCTAATGATTGTTTACATACGTATGTACTCGACTATAAGCACTCCTCATCCTGGAATAACTGAGGCACACAACAACAAAAAAAAAGGATAAAGGATTACCGAAAATTCTAGACATATGATTTTATTTTATTTCAGTGTATTTACGGCCTTGTACTTACATATTTCTGCAGCAAATATTCAAAATGAGTGTATTTCATACATTTGACTCATTTATATGCCCTTGTACTTACATACATCTATATTTGTGTTCCTCGCTCATAAAAGCTAGTATTTCTTATAATAAATTTTGCACACTTTTTCTGTATACAATAAGCATTACAAAACGTAATTCACTTTCTTAAATAACTTTTTCTCCTAAAGATATGATTACTTACAATCAGTTTTAGCGCTTCTAAGTGTTTTTATTACGGCCTTGTACCTACATTTTTACACAGAAAACATTGCAAAATGAGGATATTTCATGCATTAAACACATTTTATATGCCCTTGTACTTACTTCCTTCTGTCTTTGTGTTTCTCACTCACTGAATATTCAAGGATTACACTCAGACGTACAATATTTTCCACACTACTGCTGTTGTATTCATGGAAATGTGCCTTACCCTCGTTGACTTCTTGCAAATCTCTTGAAATATCAATCACGCAAGTTTGTACGTATATATAATACAAATATGCAGCAGCACATCAATTGAATCGTAAATCTACACATCCATTGAAGTAATCTCAATGTACTATTACTGTATGACTCCGAATGATGAAGAACTCCACAGACATGTATACCGCACGGTGCTTATAACGCAGAGGACGACTTTGATTGTGTCGGACGGTCCGGATTACGTTGCTATGGTTCGCAGTACAGATGACGTAAGTAGCGCGAGCTAGCAGAAACGTGCGGTATTTGCAATCATACCATTGGCTAGCAGCTGGAAAGGCCAAACTAACAGCAGTGGCTCCTTCCTCTTCAGGCTCCACCTGGGGTCTGTTCCTCAAAAGCGACAAGAGTTGTAATACTAGTGACAAACAGTTTCTTTGTCGCATATTTTACAAGTGTTTGTTTCTTGAAAGTGAAGTGACAAGTTACAAACTGACTAGTAGCAAGCTGTACTTTGACGAGTCATTTTTGGTGGTGTGTTGACAAGTGTTCTGTTTATCAGAACCAAAATTCTTGGCAACACAACTGTAAAGTCTCGCAAATTTTGACAGGTCTTGGTAATTCTGTCGAAGAGTGACAACTTGCAATAATATAAGAAATTCGAGCAGTATGATGTGCTCTAGTGACTCTGAAGTCAGAAAATTAAAAGCAAGGACGTGTAAGGCGTAGAGTACACAAAGGAAGAATAAATTATAATGGGCCTATCCACGAGACAGTGAAATTTATTTTTGTGCTTTAGGTAAGTTTGGGATTGAGTATACCCCTGACAGTGACTTGAATGAATCAAGGTTATCAAGTTTTTTTATTCTTTTTATAAGGCACACCACCAATTCCTTCTTCTAGATTGTACCTTGTGTATATGCGTTATCACGGTGGTGTGTTTCACAGAAGGTTCTTGGTTCGATTCTGCCAACCTTCTTGTTTTACAGATTGCTTTTATTTACGTTCTACATTCATGCTTTTAATTCATTTTACATGCAGTACCACGCAATGTACGGTAAGACACGAAGTAATGCCAACTGAGCGAAAGCGGATTAGTTAAAATCAGGTTAGTTATTTTTTGTTTTTAATAATACAGTAGTTCTATCCCGCACGTTTGTAGACTCATTGACACTTTAACAGAGCACTGACGCAGTTTTGAGACATGATAGCAGTGCAGACTCTACGTAGTGAGAGATAATGTTCCTGAAAAACGAGTCGCCCGCCGAGTGTGAAGCAAGGTCTGTGATCCGTTACTTGATTGCGAGGATCGTCATTAAACTATAACACCCATTGAATAATTCATTACATATTCTTCATACTTCCGACCACTTTGACGGTGAATGTCTGCTGGTTTCATGTCCCTCGCATTCAAGTAACGGATCACAAACTTTGCTTCACACGCGGCAGGTGTCTAGATTTTCCGTAACAATATATACTCTCACTACGTAGCGCCTACACTGCTCTTCTGTGCTCAAACCCTGTCAGTGTCTTGTCAATGAGCCCACAAAGTGGGCGCACATATGCACAATAGCGATCGCACTGCCACTGTAGTAACAATTGATAACGGAACTTACTTTCTGAACTTACCTAATAAATTAACGTAAAGACATACCATTTGTTTAGTGACGAACAATAACTCAAACATTTTTGTGTAGTCCACTTTAGTCCCAGGATGCTCAAGAGCTCGCGTAAAGTACGTGCTCAAAGTGTGTACTTCTTTGTTCCACACATTTGCCAATACACAATGCGGTATATCGTGCAGCTCCTGTGAGAACATCGACGGGTATGTTGTTAACGATGTCTGTTGTTCTGGCCTGCAGTTTCGGGACACTCTACGGCTGTCTTTCGACAATTTCTTCCACAAGACGTCAAGGGTCTGAAAAAGAAAGGTCAGGGGACCTGCACGGCCTATCGATGTCTCCTTTACGTAGACTAGCTTCCCTGGAAATGTTGCTCGTATCAAGTCTATGCTTATGGAAGCTGTGTGAGCAGTAGAACCTGATCTTGCGTATATCCATGTTCTGCTGTATTATTGGAAAGTCAAACTCTTGCAGCAAGATCACGTATCGCTGCGATGTGACAGTCTCCATCGCAATTCTGAAAGAAATATAGACCAACAAGCATGTCAGCGTAAAATCGACCACAAAGGAATCTCGAAGGCCTTTCTTTCTGAGTCCATGAACATGCGCGTGACACTGGTCAGAATGAAATATTATGATAAAGTTAATCTCACCTCTTGTCAACCGTTGCCGATACGTTTTGGCAATATTTTAGGCGTGTTTCTTTGTCCCTATTAGACACCTTCTGGATGGTCTGAATTTTGAATGGGAACAGATGCAGTTCCTGTCGACAGATGCTTCGTAACGATCTTAACGAAATACCTAGCTGAATAGATTGTTGTCGGGTAGATCTTTTAGGGTTCTATACCATACCCTGTCACGTTTTCCTCCGTTACCATGGTTCTCGGGGCACCCGCATTTCCTTTACGCTGATCGTTCAGATTTCCCGTTCATTGAACTTTTCACAGGAGCAAAATAGCTTCTTTAGTGGGAATACTCTGTACGAGAAGCCTTTTCTTAAATTCTTTTGAACGATGATTGGCGGCATAATCTCCCATAATGAACACATGAGACTCCTTTTAGTACTTGGTTGCAATATTTAATTGACGTGTTGCCAACAAATGTTTTCGAGCTTTCCTGTAAAAAAACAAAAAAAAAAACAATTTTTTAGTTACTCTTCTTTACTTAACACATGTTACAATTTTATGTTAATCATTTACATCATAGAATAACCCAAATGCCTACCTAATTTAATTCTTCTTTATAATAGGAAACCTATGCTTACCTATGCTTGCTTCAGATGTCTAAAGGCCATAAATAATTCTAATTCAAACTTGGAAACTGCTCTTTACTAGAACAACTGTGGTTCGCTACCATTGGCCAATCCTGTAACGTGACAAAATTGACCAGTGATTGGTACACATAGGAATTTAGAATATTAAAAAGTCGCTTGTAAGGTAATCAAAAGTGTAAACAAACGTTAGAAATACAATATTTTAGAAAATCGAAATCACTAAATATGAACAACATTTGAAAGAAGAATACAATGCAGTTACGTAACGATAAAGTTAACTTTTTGTAGTAGAAATCTGCACATTGAACTTTCATCTTGTCAGTTCTGACTGTTTCTAAACGGATACCATGTGTTGCATGGAAATTAAAATTATTTTCAAATCTACGTATATAGTTGCTAAGCGTGTCTTTTTCTTTTTTTTTTTGTATCATTATTTGTGTAAATACGTGTTGATATTTTTTATGTGATTTCGGTAGCTGCTCACGCAATACAAATAATTGTTGTTAACGTTAGAAATTAAAGAAAAAAACGGTTCATAACTGGTAGACAGTTTCGAATCCATTCCTCAGTCTTGACTGGTGTGAAAATTAGATCTTACACTTGGGTTGGATACAGTAAATAGGTACGCTTTTGAAGTCCAACAACTTGCACGAGATGGCAATACTAACCCAATATTCAATATAGATGTAAAAGGAACGTTCTTTATTTAGCGCCTTGCCTTGTATATTAACTACGTGCTGCAGATTATGCAACTTTAGGTCTGAAAAATTTTATATTGACCTTTTTCTACAAATGTGATCATACAACTTTTTAATCATGATCAACACTTGCAGGAAATTTAGTTGGATACTTACTTGAATTTCGCGTTGTTTCACATCTAAAGTAAAGAAATTTCGTCTGAGGTAGTTCCGGCATTGAAAATCACTTACCTCACATACTTCCTCTTATCACCAGAATTAATTCTTGAGGGTATTGCATGCAACTAAATCAATCAAGAAAAGCTGAAATCCTATGTTACCGACGGAAAACAAGTTTGGGATTTTGTAGGCTACGACATTAGAAAAAAGTTCAATTTTTAAATGAAGAAAATAAATATTTTAGCAGCTAAACGAATGATAAGTTTTTTTTAAGTTTGGTTACAAAGAGGCTAATTGGGAAACATTGAGCGCAACTCAAACACCTCCCCCCATATATATATATCATATTCAGCCGTTTCCTATCCATGCTGGATGAAGGCCTCCCCCTTTTCTTTCCACATATCTCGGTCTGCTGCTATCCTCATCCATGTAGCTCCTGAAAAACGCTTGATTTCATCATCTCATCTTACATTCGGACGTTGTCTCGGTCGTTTCTTTTCTCTAGGAATCCAATGCAGTACATTTGTCGTCCACCTTCCATCTGTTCGTCTAGCTATGTGACCGGCCCATTTCCATTTCAGCTTCTTCGCAGTCTTGATTACATCTTCTACCTTTGTTTGTGCGCGAATCCATCCATTTGTCTTCCTGTCCCTCCTGGTTATTCCTAGCATGCATCTCTCCATTGTTCTTTGTGTGACTCTCAATCTTTGAGTCGTTTGCGCATTCAATGTCCAAGTTTCGCAGCCGTACATCATCACTGGTAAGACACATTGATTATAAACTTTACGCTTCAGACACATTGGTAGTTTGCTTTTGAAAATAAAGTGTAGTCTTCCAAACGAACTCCACGCTATTTTACATCTTCTATTTATTTAATCAGTCAACTTGGCATTCGATGTTTTGAGCTGGCCTAGGTAAACATACTCATCAACTATGCCTATTGTCTCTCCGATAATCTTTATTTCCCTTTTTGCAGCATGTTGATTGTATATGACCTTTGTTTTACTTAAATTCATTTTAAGGCCTATTTTCGAACTCTCATTATTCAGTATTTCCATTCTGATTTGTAGTTCTTCCGCATTTGAAGCCAACAGGATTATATCGTCAGAGAACCGTAGGTAATGAAGATACTCGACATTAATTTTAATTCCAACTTCATCCCAGTTAAGTTTTGGAACACTCTCTCCAGGACCGCAGAAAACAGTTTTGGGGAACTTGAATCTCCTTGCCTTACCCCCTCTCCAAGTTTTAAGTTTTCACTTTCTTGATGTAGTCTAATGACCGTTGACCGTTGGAACTTGACGTTTCGAAAAACTATAAAACAAAAAGAAGTTTCGAGCCTTTTAGGGACCCCTGCCTTCACTGTGTTTTGTTGACTGTTTGAAAAAGAAGTAAATGAAATTTGAAAAATAGACTGCAACTGTCGCAGTTCTAATGCGTATATGTAGTGAAGAAGTTAAAATGAAAATTTTAATGTGAAGTGGTCTCTAAATTATGAGAGAGGAGAAGGTGCCAGATGTAAATGGTGAGCTTGAACGCTTTAGATGGAATACTATTTTATAGATCTAAGTTGAAAAAATGAAAATCATTTTATTTTTTCATTGCTGAAAAAATCGTTTGCAATATTTCGATGGCAATTGGAATTTTGTCAATCATGTTATCAGATGAACTGAAGCGCTGAAGATCTTTTGAAAGTGAATCAATGAGATCTGAAGACGAGAGATCTTTGAAAAATTGAAAAAAGTCTTTTAGTGAAGAAAATATATCTGTTGTGTTAGCTACAGGCTTCTTCTTTTCTGATGAGACAGGAACTCCCCAAGATGATTTCCTGGCAGAATCTTCATTTTTAGTTGGCGGGTCGGGCTGGCGCCTGAGTATCTGTTTTTTCAAGATGGGACAACCCCTGTAGTTAGCTGGATGAGGACCACCGCAATGAACACAGGTGGCCGGTTCGTCTCTGGACTTCTTGGTACAATCGGCAGTGAGATGAAGGGCAGCACACTTGAGGCATCTTGGCAGGTTAAAACACGATTTTTGGACGTGTCCAAAACGTTGACATTTGTGGCATTGCACAGTAGTCGGACCTCTGTATTTTTCAACTGAGATGACATGGTGTAGTAGATATCTCATTTTCAGAATGTCAGATGGAAGGTGATCTTTGTTAAGTGTAACCAAAAATAAGGGATATTTGATTTGCTTCTGAGAGTTTACATCTTTACCGTGCAGTTGACTCACTGAAATGACGGAAAAGCCTTGAAGAGACAG
>JAGDQP010010707.1:0-48119 GCA_022664845.1 Lepisma saccharinum
TATAACAACTACAAGAATAAGAATTTCAGGGAATAGCTTCGGCGGTGCATACAGGGACGAGCAACGCTACTTGCAAGCTTTTAAATGGAATAGAAAGCAAGAATCCCGTGCAAGACTTGATAATAGTAGCCAACCATCTTGGATGAGGGTTCTCTAGGATTTTCTCTCAGTCACACAAGTCAGTTGTCATGTTGGTACTTTGAACTTAGCCCCTGGCCGACTAATTGCCGTAACCTAACCTCTGCTATATCCAGGTCCGAGCTAGATTACTATAGGAATCAATTCACGATTCCAGAGACTACATTGCAAGACACAAGGTATATGACTCTAATATAAACTGAGTTCTGTTTTCTGGGATAATAGAAATATGGTAGTTATAACATTATCCAACTTGTTTCAAGAATTGACTTAATCCGTGTTTTCCACGAGACCATCCAAATAAGAACAGAAATTAAGTTTCTATTTCGCGAGTGCCTTTATCTTTTCGTTGTCCCTTCCTGTGTTTTTTGCTATGTCGAACGATAATATCAATTGAAAAAGAATTCTAAAACTAATAAAGCGAAACGCAATTTAGCACAGAGATTATTACTTCTGCACTTCCAAAAAGGACTTCGTCTCCCACCTTTCTCTTCCTTTTGAACTCCTTTTTTCCCAATCCAATCCGTAAAATGAATCTGGGTGAGAAAGTCTCCTTCACAAAACTTCTATATACATTCATTTATTTCCTCAGATACTTCGTTTTTTTTAAAGCAAATAGTCGAGTCGGCTAGCATTTCGAACCTATTTGAGAGTTCGAGTTGGTAATCTGCTTTTATGCTCGGATTATTTAATCGTTTAACTTCAAATTTCAGTTGTTTTGACCCCTCTTTTTCTCTGATCGCGATGCATAACTTTTCCCTTACTTTTGTGATCACTAATTGATGGTCGGTGTCACCTTCC
The DNA here is from genome assembly GCA_022664845.1 of Lepisma saccharinum. NCBI lineage: Eukaryota > Metazoa > Arthropoda > Insecta > Zygentoma > Lepismatidae > Lepisma > Lepisma saccharinum. The sequence goes on from JAGDQP010010707.1 coordinate 940, forward strand.
GTTCATCTGTACGACCTAACATCCATTGTGTTGGTGTGATTTCATCTGTCTACTAATACGTGACCGATCTAGTTGAGAGTTTTGCCGTCCGGAGATACCCATGTGTATTTGTGTGTCTTTGTGTTCAAAGTACTTGCTCTTTACCAGTAGGGTTTTCGAAATCGCGAAAGTTATCAGTCTTTCTCCATTGTTCTTGGCCTTTTCGTGAAGGCTGTATTATGTATATAAAATATTGTAGCATCTCTCGATCTCGATCTACTTAACTTTTCAGTTTGGACCACCAAAAGGGGGGTAAAATTTTGTTTCGCAAAATTATTTTTATAGTGTCGAAATTGGGTTTTGTGAGCAATTGTAGCAAATTTCATGGAAATATCTGGAAAACTTTCGCTTTTACCTGTCTGTTTCTCAGTTACAAGAATTAATAACGGTAAAGATAAAGCTATCCCCTGTTCGATTCGCACGCTCCGTGAACGGCGCATGGGGATGTGGAGGTAGCGCTCCACATCTCGACCTACGGTACGAAGTGCGGTGGAATGGTCAGTCCCACGCTCGACTGACTTTACCTTCCCAAGGTGCCCAGGAGTACTAAGAGCACTCTGGTACTCAGTTTGATAGGAGGCTAAGTGCACCGTAGAGCGCCAGGCATGGGAACGATGGGTGCCTAACTTGTGACTGAATATGTATCACAAAAATTGAACAGGATATTTTGAAACTGGTTAAATCAAAATAGGCTTAGATTGCGCGATATTATACTTACAATACAATCTGTCAAAAGTTAAAATTTGTGTTACGTTGAACTTATCACATTGCACGAAGTATATTAGAACTTTTAATTGAAGTTTTAACTTCTAGATTTGCTAATGACAATTTTCTTTTGCTGATGTTAGATTCGTTCAGGCTGGTTTACGTTAAAATAAACGACAATAAATGATCGTATCTTAATGTGGCCATACTTATCCTAAACTGGGTTTGTTCGTAAAACTGCCATAATATATTCATTTCATAATTTGCCATGGCAAAAAGGACATACATTCACATGTATTTACTTACCACACAATACATACAGACAAAATGAAACACACATACTTAATTTTACATTTTCCTCGCTTTTGAACTTGATTATTCATAGGTATTGAACTCGTTGGCAGAATGGAGTAGGGGAAACGCGCTAGACGTTACAGTCCGAAAGCAAACTAACATGGGTTCAAGTCCTGTTCAAGCCAAAGATTTTTTTACAAAGCAATCGTGAATAATCTAATCATCTCTTCTCATACAAAACGGAGAATATTTCCGACTGTGGAGTGGAGCAATTGATTCACTATAGCAAGGAAGACGCTTTGCGAATGTTGGTTGGGAAAGTTCAAATCAAGTCTCAGGGGGTTACGAGGAAAGTTAACAACACGTCATTGATCAGAAATATGCACTGTTCATGTTATTATTCTTAGAAAGAAACTCCTATAACATTTGTTAAGCAAGTTTTGGGTACAGCCAAGTGTGGAGTATCGCTAGCGTGCGGGACATCTAATTTGAAAACCTGGGTTCGATTCCCCACCAGACAGTTTCTTTTTCGCATACACTGAAGTATTCAAACAGATTTATTTGCGGGTTATGGAGAAACTACGAAGCATCACTGGTCAGAATTCGAGTAAACGGTGCGTGTGCTGTTTAGCATAATGATAATGTAATTTTCATGCTTTTCATTGGTCTCTTTCTCTTCCTCTCTTTGTTGCAGTATAGTTATCATATCTTTGCTGCGTCTTTCTCTTCTTCTTCTCTCTATCTATTTATCTTTATTTTTCTCTTACTTTACACACACTCTCTCCTTTTGTGCGTCTTCCAGAGCCAATTTCGGGCCACTTTCGATGACCTGGTAACCCGATTGACCCGCTCTGGAACCCCTATTTAACTGGGAATTTCGGCGTCGTATTTCTCTTGTTCTCGGGGTCACATCTCCGGTCTTGGTCACCCCTTAAAGAAGCATTGTTCAAACGGAATGAAATAATTAAAATCTCTCCTTCATCCTACGGATTATCAAGTATAAATCGAATCAATGGGTCAGCATGGCCTACAGTATCTAATGTTTTTTTACTATCAGTGATTCCGCTAGACCCCGGCTCCTGTAGGGGGTGTCAGCCCAAATCCTCGAGACTACCCCCAACTTCAACATATTGCGGACAAACGTTGATAGAAACTGTGCAAAATTCTACGTCCACCCTCCCAATTTTGACTTTACGCCCCCAATCTGAAAATCCTGGCAGCATCCTTTATTACAAAGTATTCCGAACCAGTATGTTTAATAAACCCCACCGAATTTGCAGACTAACCCCGCGCAAACAAACAATGTGTGTTACACATTTGACATTATCCTAGATGTGTATCAAAACTGGAGTTTCACTGGAAATCATAAGTATTTAAACTGACGATGAAGTTTGGTCTCCATTTTGAAAGTGATTTAATGAATTTTTGAAGCACCCTTTATATATTCGAATAACCCTGCAGAAATATAAATTCACTTCTCTCTTGCTGTTAGATTTGACTTGTGGGAACTGAACTTTATACTGTTTGAACTGAACTTAATATTTTTACTACGTTTAAATTCCATATTTTTTATCTGTACTTCTTCTTCTTCTATTTCCCCTTCTCTCTTTCTTACTCTCTCTCTCTCTTATTTCTCTGCCTCTGTCTTACAGACATCCATCGGTTTCAATGTTTCATTGTATGTTTAAATTTCTCCCTTGATCAACTTATGTATATTGATTCGTCTTGCTTTCATTTTACCGATACTAATACATGTCTATTTGATTTTAGTATGAGCGAGACGAAGGAAGGAGAAAGAGTAGGTCTGTTTACTGGAAACGATTATGGGAAAAGAAGGTGCCATTTGGGTTACCTAGCTGCTCGGCGTTCGCTGTCGCAATATTTTTGATGCGAAGTGTACCATCCCGGTATATGCCTGGCGTGACTGAGGAAAACACTGGGAAAACCTAAGTCAGGACAGTCAGCCACTGGTACCGAACCGAGGTCCAACCGCATACGAAACCAACGTTCTACCAAGTAAAGTACAGCGCTCGTAAAAAGCATACTCGTTTCGATGTTTATCACATGCACGCACACACAATATCATAGGCACGCCCATACAAAATAACGTAAATAACAACATAATATCAGAAATTGTCAAGCATAAATATCGTGCATCGTACCCTATTTTTAAGAACTGATAGAAACAGACCTTTTCTCTTGTTTTTCATGCATAACGTTAGTGTTCTATGGAATTCATTAAGAAAGAAAAATGAAAGAAACCATGGGTTTTAAAGTTCATTTTTGTTTCTCCATGTTCGGTAAGGATCTTTTCTATTGGACAATTTGAATTAAAATTTTCAGTACCCTTCAACTAGTGGCCCATCTAAAATAAAAATGGCGTTAGGTTTCCTATTTTATTGTTTGAAATGGGACTCTCTTAAGTTTTTCATTATTTGCTACATACTACAAGAAATCATAAATATATTTTTCAGAACCCAGGACATGTGATAATGTTTTCTGTTAAAGAAAAGAAAATTCCAACGCTTGCTCGCTCACTCACACTGTCTCAGAATCACACACCGCCGACTCAACGTTAGTTGGGTGGCCTATTTTGTAGGCTTAGAGAAAAATCGTGTATAACAAAGTCATGTGAACATAATTTTGGCCATGATAGTACAATATAAATAATATTTATGATAAAAGTAAAATTCAAATATGCAAATTTCCTATAACTCTTGGACTTTATTAGTTTAATCTATTTTAAATAGTTATTTTATTTTGCACAGTGTTGGATATTTTATATCATAATACTAGAAAGCATCTTTCTAAGATTTGAGACAAAACGTTAAAATATCGTTTACTTTAATGAGTGTATCAAAAGGAAACAGAACGATAAATATCACCATCGTAACCTACGAAAACGTTTAATGACTGAAAATAATATTATAGTTTCTTATTAATACACAAGAGAATTTTCGTTATATTTAATCAAGTTGAGTTCCTCTTTTGTTACATATTATTTCTGTTGTACTGCAGCGTCTCTCAGAGAACACTGTTGCCAGCTGGTATCCACAAATATTACTTTGGGAATTTTCTCAATTTCGAATATTTTTCAGTAATTAAGTCTCACGTGCGATACTATATCCCAGGTGCTAAAGCATGAATTTGAAAATATATCAACTCATTGTATCGGTTCATACAAAAGAAACACTTTTTTTTGTAGCTAAACTAGCTTTTTGAATACTCGACTAACTGGATATTAAGAAACCATTATGAAAGTTCTATAATATGGTTTTGAAGAATTGAACTGAAAAGAAATAGACAAAACAAAGAATAAAACAATCTTGTCACTGCTATCTTTTCTATTCTGAGACTTGACACGGAGGCCTCTTAAATATGGTGCCGAAACTTAAAAAAAAAAAACTTTTAGTAGGTAGCTTATTGATCTTTAAGTTCAACCATGATCTCTCACTTCTTAACATATGAAACATGGGAAATCCTTTCTTTTCAAAGCAATTCTGTTTTGATATTTCAAGAAGCTTTGACTCTTACAGGAGATGTAAACAATAATGTTCTACAACTAGATTATTTTCATAGAAAAATATCAGTGTCAACATATATACAGGTGTAAGTATCGAAAAAGTATTGTGCTTTTTATTGAAAGTATCGACCAATAACTTGCAAGTATCGATGGTATCAAAGTATCTTGAACCCATCCCTAATGGAAAGTAATAATTACAATGCGAAAATATATTAGAAATTCTACCGTAGTATGTACGCGTAATATATATATATTACTATTTCCTAACGTACAAGAAAGGTCTCCCTCATGTGTACTAACTTTGAAATACCTCCCGCGCGGTGTCACCCAGGCTACTCTTGTATATCCTCTTTATCACAACTTGGTTCATAGAGTGAAGAAATATAGTTGATAAAACGTATATTTCCACTTAATTGTCGGCCTGAGCCATAGTTGCCTAAAGGCCTTAAAATAAATTAAAAATTCCATCCACTTAATTGACTTTCTTTCCTTAGATTAACCGAAATTGTTTTATTATAATGAGCTTTGTTGTCTCTTTTGAAATTTATGATATTATACAATAAGTTTCTTGCTGTTTATACACGATTTATTCTCAATTCCTTTACAGCAGGAGAATCAATTTGCTTATACTAATAGCGATCTCTGATTTTTTCAGAATATTGTACTGCGCTTGAAATTTAACAAAATTAAATTTCTGAATTCTATAACATTCTATATTATTTATTCAAATAAAACAAATTTACAATTATTAACTATTGAAACCATTAGCTACACTAGAAATTGCAATATAGTAATTAACTTACGTGTTACAACAAATTTATCCAGCTCCATCATCAAATTCTTTTGCTCATTGAAGGAAAATGAACGACCTTCTTCATTCTGTTTAGGTGCCATAAAAATCCTTACGGTTCCTTGAAGTTGCTTTCCTGTTGTATTTTCCAACTGTACGAAGATAGACAAATATGATTGAAGATTGGAAACAATACTTTAATTAGATGTTCAGAAGTATGAAGAATAAAATATACAAATGCAGCGTCTAAATTGCATTCCCATGATTTAGAAAGTATTTTACTTGTATTGAATGGTATACATTCTAAATAAGTTGCCTTGAAACCTAATATTTTGGAGTTAATTGCAAGTTAAGGTTTCGGACTACTTGTTACTCAGTTAGAGGATGGTTAGAACTTTGAGATTCTCACTTATATTCAGAGTAGCATCTGGTGTGATTTATAACGCTGGTCAACACCATATTTGACACACTTGCGAATGTGTGTCGAGAACCTGGTACCCTAAAGGTAAATATAGGGTTGAAATATGTCTCTCACCCGTAGTTTATCTGTGATAGCGCTGGGTGGCTCAACCTAGGATAATGCAGCGTTACGTGCCATAAAGGCGGCAGTAGAGCACGAATAGCGACAGTGTGCTGCTGTTGCAAGTGGTTCAAAATTCTGTTAAAATGTGCTCGATTACAGACGGCAAAAAATGTGTCAATCACCCAAGCAACTTGTAATAATGTATGAGTAGGAGTTGACATTTAAATCGAAACATAGAAATTTGATGCCTTTGGTGAAAAAATAGCTATATTTTAGCTGTAAAGTGGAAGAGCAGGATAAGCATTGGAACCCTCATATCTGATGTTCGATCTTCATCAAGCGTCTGACATAGTGAGAAGAGTTCGCGGCATATCAGCTTTGCAATACGTACGATAGAGCGTGAACCAAACGACCAGGCATCGGACTGTTATTTCTTTAACACTGCTAATGGTAGAAGAGGTGTTGGAAACTGAGGCAGCTACTGAAGTAGGCCAAGTACTATTAACCACATCTATTAACGCAAGGTTATTTAAACGATATTTTTCTGAGTTTGGAATTGTTCCAAAACAGGTCGAACTCTTGTCGTAAGTGACGAACACAATGAGCGTTTTTAATAAGCACTAAGAAAACGTTGAGCGTTCTCTGCCATACACATGAGCAACTAGGGACGTTGGAATGAACGAATACTTGGTGATCACTATCGGATACTCACGTGTGGTGTTCTAAATGACAAGTACAGTAGGAAATCCACTACTCTCACATAGTTTCACTGGTGCCATTATGTATGTGGTACTTATGCTTGTGGTACACAAAGAATGTGCTTGAGAGAAACGATCTTGTTATCTCTCTGGTTTCAGCGTGTAATATTCTATTCATATCAGATATATTCCCTCGTGTGCCAAGCAAAATGTTGCATTTTGTTTCCCAGTGCAACATATAACAGTCAGAACAACAAACAAAAATTTGGATTGTTGAACCCATTTAATTTTGATATTTTGCAATCGTGTGTTTGTATCAAGAAACATTTAATCTAGTTGTCACTACTAGTCCAAACGTTTTGACAGGTCTTCAGTAAATATCGATGTTCTTAGGGTTATAGCGCAGAATGTTGTTTCTATCGTCTTGTAGACATTTTTTTCGGTTGCTTTCTAACTTAAATAACTCCGCCAAAGTGCCATGTTGGCCGCTACAAATATCCAACTGGAACTGGTATATAAATTAAAATGTAAATTTATTTACAGTTTAGTTTTTACGAAAATTACACAAAACGAGACAATACGTGGTACAATTGTAGATAAGAAAACAATGTGGAAAATTTACTCAGGAACCTTACTCATACATGATTTGAATATTATCATGAAATAAAAATAATTATGTATGTCCTACAAAGATGTAATACATTTATAAGTAAATGTGAATATTCCTCACATTCCTTATTTCAAAACAGAATTAATTAATTGAAAATTTTTAATTTGAAATAAAATTTAATTAAATTAAGTAGACAAAGTGATCAATTTAAACTTGAAAATATTACTACAATATGTACAAAAAGAACAGGACGCCATTTATTCGAAACCACACTATGTTTTAACTTCCTAGCCATGAGAACTTTTCTTGCAGAATTTAGAATAAACAAAAAACAAATGAAAACATTTCAATATGTCTGCAGTTTTAAAAATCAGCTGCATTATCAAATTCTATAATGTTTGTCGGTTATCAAATTTTCAACTCAAATGAACGCCTTAGCATTTACATTTTAATCTTATGAGAAAACTAATACTCAATTACTGGAAAGCTGATACATTATACTGAATACTTCTCTAGTCTTTCAGAAAGCAAGTTCTTTAGTTTTGTGTAGGGAACGATTTAGTTTCACTTCTGTGTTCAAGTTACTGTTACTCACCGCAATATTGTAAGTGAAGGCTTCGTGCTGAAGATGAGTGAATCGAACAATCACTGAACCATCCCGCATGAAATCAACTCCTGAACTGAGATCAATTTCACTTTGTTGCCAGAAGGTAGCGAAGGCATTGCGACGGTTCCGTCCACTCACCACTTCTATTGATTGCACTTTTACACCAGGAAAATCAAGCTATAAAACGAAATTATAGAATTAGTATTATCAAGTGTTTACACAGCCACTTGTACAAAAAATAAATTGCCATTCATACAAAAATGTAGAAATACATTTAAGAGTTTTAGAGAGAGAGATAATGAGAAACATATACAAACTTTACGAGGTAATTGATTAATCATATCAAACGAAGGGGAAAAAATGAAGAAATTTCGAAACATGAATCATTTCGGTTCTAGAGGCACTTAAAGTTTTGACGGCATCGTCACAAATGATGTCATATCTCTATAAATAGTAACGTAAACGATGTCGACTTAGAAAATCATAATAGACGTAATACCCAATACATCCAATTCAATAATTTGTACGATTGAGGGAGAGGCACATAACTTCGAGCCGAAATTATCTTTGCTCCGAAATTTCTTCGAGCAACTATTTTTTTTTTATGTGAATAATCACCTGCCGCAGTTTTTCAAGCTGTTATTTTTTAATACCCTGTGCATTTATTAATAATGAATTCACACACCATAGTAATTAATAAACTTGCAATGAATATTAATTTTATTTTAAAACTAAACACAACTAAATATACTCTTTGAAAGGTAGAGTTAAAATTAAATTAACAGTTTGAATACAATTTTGTAGCTTTAAAACATGACATAATTAGTTCTGTTCAGTATTTTAAACTTTACTTTCTCTGCATGAGGGGAAACATCACGGACAACCTTAAAAAAAGATTTACAGTCCTAAATTAAGGTAGAACTTGCACAAAATTCAATTTGTACAACATTATGATATTTTGTATGTATAAACATACGGAGGTATGTATTAAAGAGAGCACATGCTTCCTATATTATAATCAATCACTCTATTCTCACAATATTATTTTTGCATTATCTTAGGATAAAATAGAAAATATTGAGGATTAAGAAACCCGGATATTGGAACAAGAAGTTGATTAAATGTGTACAATACAAAGATATATACCCTGTTATATTCGAAATTATTCAATTATTTATGTTTGCTGGCATTGTGCCTTATAGAGTGGATTGAGGGAAGATGCCTACAGTAGTGTAATTCCATAACTATTTTTTTATCCTCGATACAAATATTGTATGGTGTGAAAGAACTAGTCAGTATCCTTTTTAAAGGGATGTAGTGAATGTCGCATAATCTGTAACGTGGAGACTACGTATACTTTATTTAAAACATAAAGATATATCTTCATTAAATTGTTGTTGGTTTGATTATCACATAAGGGACAAAAATCTACGATTTCATGCAGATGTAGTCAATGTGGACATTGTAACAAATATTTTCTGATATAGAGATATATCCATATTTGCTAACATATTTTAGTCGTATTATATGTAATGTAGTCATGAGACCCTTCACATTTTAATTTCACTATTATTGCCATGTATCTTTATAACATTTTTGGCATCTTTCCCCAGATGAGTACCCATCTTACACTGATGTGTTGACTAAGATGACTAATTAGATATGCTAGTCTAAAGGCCCATATATCCGTTGTGTATACATTTAGCTTGATGTACTTCCGTCAGTATGAGCATCAATGCACAATATATATTTGTGCAAAAATTTTGCTTTTCTGTTTTTTTAATTTACTCCACAGTGGCTCCTGGACCAAAATATCTTCCCTCAACCCATTATAAAACAAAATATTTTAGAGGCAAAATAATATATTTTTTTTGTGCAAAAAATCAAAGATTTAATATATCCTTGTACGAAATGTGATCACTTTTGTCACCTCTTAAGTCTTGTATTAAGCGTAAAGAATGGTCTAGATCCCCTTTTGTTTTACTTTTTAATGTTACGTACACTTCTTTACTTCTTATGAATTAAAATTTCAATTTCTTGAATTTATTTATGGCCTTTAGTTATCTCAGGCTTAGATCGGGATAGGGTAGGGAGATACTTTAGAATGTCATTGACTAGGACCTAGTTTGTAGGAAAACCTCGAAATTTGCTTGGTATGACCAAGAAAATCCTTAAAAACTTTAGAATGGTCGGCGCCTGGGATGATTCGAAGTTCTTACCGATTGCTAAGCTAAGGCTCTACTTAATGAGTTACGGCCGTTTGAGTAAATTTCGGCCACTATGCCACTGATATAATTTAGTATTACAAGGCCTGATAGTGAGATGTTACCCAATGGGACATTTTATATTCATTAGTAGTCAGCGTAAATGTAGATCATGCAAATATTTGTGTAAACCTCGGTAAGATAATTTCGCAATATCAAATAACAATATCACAACTAAAATTGATTCTCAATAAGTTGATTTTGATCCTTATTCAGAATATAAAATATAGATCCAGAACGTAGCTTATACTCTATAATCATTCTTTGTAGTTAAATTGTAAACATCTTAAGTTAATTTGCTACTTTTGTTATTGAATATTCACTGCTGAGGTCAACAATTGCAAGAAAACGTTGTATTTGTTATGATACGACAGTTAAGTAAGATTAAGAAATGTGTGAATGTGCTGTCAAAATAATAATAAATCTAAATTGTATTTCGATATCATGTAATATTGGAAAATCTATCGTTTTTATGACTCTGCACTCTGTTCTAACACGATCACTTTAAACAGGCCTTTTATGTATTATTTAATTCTAATCCTTGTTTAACCAAGAAATGTGCAGGCATTTATTTTTTATTTTATTTTGAATTATAGTAAAAATTCATTTTATACAATTTAATACCAAATATCATCCGGAATGTTGTTAATCCTTTTTATATTTTTACTCTTTAATTATTTAGAAACGTTAACTCTCAAAGGAAAACAGATTGTTCATGAAATTTTTGCATGAAAAATAAATTATCGAGTTAACGAATAATCATTCTCAAGAATTTTAGTTTTGTTTTGTTTTACTCTCATTTTTATATGTTACTTGTATGCTACTACCTGCCATACTACTCTCTACAAGGATTTAAATGTTTCCATTTTAAAATATAATAAGCTCTGTACAAGATTGACATTACGTGTTCCGTAACTATCTTATTATCTATTTCATGCACTTGTCATAAGCAAAAGTTTCGAAAAAGATTAGGGTCTACTAAAGTTGGCATAAATACGTATACCGGTATTTTGTTTGAGTTCTAAAATATCTTTCTTCTAACTATATATGTAAAAGAATCTATGAAATAGAAGTAAAAAACCTTGAGATAATAAAGTTTCGTCCTTCATGTAATTGTGAATTTACATATATGAAGCTCATGATAACCTGTTGAGTTTCCTTTCAATAAATAATACGAAACCTGTTTTATTTTAATTAGTAATTGTCTCTCATACTAACGTATTTAATTTTCTAAAATATTATGTGTGTTTTTCTTGAAACTTTTGATCTGGTGACAAATGGTAAATGACAGATAAGATCAATATTGTACCATTTTCTTATTATTATCAAATTACTTAGATATTGTGGTTTAGTAACAAAAGTCTCTGTCTATCAATTACGGTAGATAGACGGTAGAATACTGCCAAAGTTTATCAGAACAGTTATTATAAATTAAACTTCCACAGGATTTCCTGAGCTCCAGCAAAAGAATAATGAGGTTACATTGCCAAGATGACTCCCTTTCGTTTATCTAAAATATAGTACAAGTTAAAATGAATCTACGCGTTGAGCTATAATAACGCTTATTTCAATGTTCTAATTTATTTCCTACTACGACGTGTATGCCTTGAGATAATAATATTCAAACCTTTAGTACTTGGGTAATATTTAACAGAAAATAATATAAAATCTTGTAGAAACTAAATTATATTATTATCGGATAAGTTACCTTCATTGATTCAAACCTTAACACCGAAATCTTTTATGTAATTTTTTACTACTTTTTTCGTGTTAACATTTACCAAAGACCAAGCTACCAGCATTATTACGTATAACTTAAACCAAATGAAGAATATTATAACAGTTACATCTTAATTTTGTTATGTTAGAGGCTCTTTCCCTAAAAGAAGAAAAAAAGAAAATAATTTCCGTTACAATTTATTCTATAATTATTTTGGAGCGAGATATCGTCGGATGTGCCAGTGCTGTAAGATATATTAAACGGTGTACATAGAGTACTTCCAAATTATGGGAACATTTTTTTTGAACTCTTTACTAACTTCGAAATAAAGTGGGTAAAGAGAAAAGGTCAAATTAAACTGTTCATTGGAACACTTCATCTTGAATTTTACTCGCAGTCTGCAAGACTGTGTTTCATGCTTGACACGTTATGTTTATCATCACTATGTAATAGTAAATATTCAATAAACCAATGTAATGGCATTGAAAAACGGAATTTTATACCTGTTTGGCAACAATGTCAAATGATTGTTTACCTTCCGAAAATATAACTTTACTTTAATGCATACTTTTTTTATTTATCGTGATTTTTAATCTCATTTACCACTATGGCAAATAATTTTGGACTGAAAGTTGAACCTTCTGTATACAAAAAAAAAACAAAAACAAAACAAAACAAAATCATAAAACGAAGCTGATTTCAATCTATATTAAAAGCAACTTTTTATTCTAATTTCTATGTGATTCCTAACATTTAAAATATAGTCCCAATAATTTGTAGAAACCCTGTATAAAAGGCAATTATTTACCTGTTCAGATGTGTAGCGTGGAAGTAGATTCTTGTGCTCCCGGAATAGCTCATCCAGCAAGGTGTGCCATCGGTAAAATATGGGATCCCTCATTGCTGTCTCTGTTGCTCCCATAACGCTAGCTTCTTCCTATCGTAACGAAGAAACACAAACATAAGCCTTAAGTTTTATATATATATATATATATATATATCTATCTCCCAACCCGTTTGGTCAGGTTTTTGAATAAGGCTGTGATTTATTTATATATATATATATATATATATATATATATATATATATAGATAGATAGATAGATAGATAGATAGATAGATAGATAAATTAAGGCAGTAATTTTCAAAGTTTAAATAATTTAGAATCTCATTTCAATAAATATTCATTTCCTAGAATAAATAAAGGGTGGAAATGTCAAACGTTCTAAGTGCCAAATTTGAAATTTTACAGAACCGAAAACATGAATAGATGTAGTTTCACATAACGCAAACCTTTCAATAACATGTAGGTACCGTATACGTCAGAATTGCCAAACTTGCCAAAAAAAAAAAAAAAGCTTATATACCTATCAAAATTAACTTGCAGATATCCCATTGTTTCCTAGCAGAAATTTCTGATCTTTTCTCCGATGAAAATCCACTCTAAAAGAAAGGTCCCCCTTTCTGCTCTCCAAAGATGAAATGCTCCGCTCAAATTGAGCGGAATTCCGCTCTTTAAATTTAGTATGTGTACGTAGTGCCACTAAAGAGGAATTTTATATTAAGACTTTTTTGACTGTAACTCACGACAACAAATGACTATCGATAGCTTATATATTCTTTATTAAGCTGTTCGAGCTCGATTTTGGTTGCTTGATTAAATATGAATAGCTTTATGTAGATACTTCTAAAGTTCGACTTCGTAATACTTATAATTTTGTTGAACATAATTTCGAGATAATGATCGACAGCAGACACAACTTTGCCCAAAGTCATACCTGACAGTGGACTATATTCTAAACCAATTTTATAGTTGGTAAGCATTTAATTTAAGACTGCGGAGAGTCCACACCTTTAGCATGTGAATGAACAAAATTTGTACTAATTTCCACAATGTCTGAAAGGAAACAGAAACTACGCACTTTTTCCAAATAGCTATTAAAACAAACCTTGCTTCAGTACTCGAAGATGTATTAACACACTTTCCTCTTGACGTTTTTAAATTATTACTTAATCAATTTAAAAATGTTACTGTAGAAACATTAGAATAACTATTGTTGTGACCCGTGCAAATAATGATGGACAAGCGATTGATCCAACTGTAACCACAGTAAATTCTGTCACTAGCTGAGTTGAAACAAATATTGACTAGGTATTTATTTCTTCTAACACACATGATCTTCACCGTCATTTGAGCCACGCTAAGAGGCATTCAATAGCGAGACCACCAAGCAACTGAATTCCTTGCGTGAAGGATTTTTTTCGAACAAAGTCTTATCGACAGTGACAATATGATGTTCTGTAATTATATAATACGTGGGTGGATCAACCCTGAAAAACGTTGCATCCGCCAAAGCCTCTATTGTATTATAACTGAAGAACAAACGAGAAAATGCAAATAGAAATAACTTGAGTTAACTTGAAATAGAACTACAGTTACTACAAACGCTCGTCCGTTCAGCTGCAAACAAGAAGGGTGAAACAAACATTACCGCGGAGCTGCACACTGATTAAGGAATCAAATCTAGCTGGACAAAATTAAAAAAATTTAGTTACGTATTTTCCGTAAAAAAAAATGTGTCAGGATAATTCTGGAAAATACGGCGCACAAAGAGGTGAAACAACCTATTATTATCGTAAGGACAAACGTAGGCTGGATGTCTTGTACTTTACACCATAATTTTATAAAATGTTTTAAAGCAGTGAAAGATATATCAACGTATTTCTCAGAACATAGGATTTTAGAAACAAGGAAGGAATTCAGTGCCTTGAAACCCTACTGTCCAAGTTGCCAGTGGAAATTAAACGTGAGGCTTTTAAAACAAGAAGATTACGTTCAAGGGATTGGTGGGGAAATGCAAAGAGCACTACAAAATAATCAATGGAATATAAATTATCTAGATTGTTGGATTAAAAAAACAGTCTTTTATTTACCTAAAGTAATGGGAAACAACAAAGCAAAAATATGAAAGAAAAATTAAACTACTATCATGAATAGTATAATTAAAACGAGTATAATTAAAAAAATAGTATGGACAAATCATGACTTTCCAAATTAGGAAAAAAAAAAGCTATATTGTTAAATTACATAATAAAAAGTGGTATTAAAATAAGAAGTAAAATTACAGTTTCGAAAAACCGAATTTTAACCGTATTCAATATGAACGGAAGCGTGGAGTTTTACAATTTTTAAATAAGTTTAAAGATAAAATAGGACAAATTTATACAGGTAAAGAACAATATACCGTTATGGTTAACCAATATCAACAATCTTTTAGTTCCATACTTGTAGAAGAAAATGCACATTATAAAAGCATGGAGATCGGTATTAAATGAACGAAACAGAGAAAGAGTTGAGTCGTTAATTGAAAAATTTACAGAGCAACAATTAAAACAAATACTAGTTCTACTGAACCTAGAAGCGACGGGGGAATGGTTTTAATATTCCTTGTTATTTAAAATTTCAAGATATAATAATACCAGAATTAATGCAAATACAATTAAAAAGAATTTACGCAGTCGATTGGTTTTGTATCTGAAAGCAAAAGGTATTATTAGCCAAGAGAAATGAAGATTAATTTCATTTTACAACAGGAATTGTACATGGATTTGGAAGTGTATAGCAATTGATGTATCAGCTTTAATGACTAAAATATTACATCCCAATCAGAGTGGTGTTCCAAGTATGAAACATATCCAATATATCCTTAACGAATTACACAGTCAAAGCTTATAATTTATATAATGACTGTGATGTAAACATTGTGTCCACGGAATTAGTAAAAGCTTTTCTTTATGTAAAACATGAGTATTTGTTTAGCATATCAGGGTAAATAGGATTCCCCACAAAATTTACCGAATTAATATATATAGAATACGATATGAATATATACCGATATATATATCATCGATATATCATTACCGATATGAATATATATAGAATTTTGAAATTACAAATTATCAAACAGCAAAGATTTGCAATGGAAATACAAAAAGGGCTAACACAGTGGTGTGTACTCAGCACTATATGTTTGCCATAGCAATCATGCCGTTGGACAGAAAAATATATACTAAGCTATCTAGGATACCTAAGCTATCTAATATACTAGGCAACAAGTGTGACACACAAAGCCTTAAAATTCTCAGTTTTGTAGACAATGTAAAATATGGCACAGAAACACAAATTTTATTTAGGGAACTTAATTTTTTTTAGCTAACATCAGGTATAAAAATGAATAAATATAAAAATAATGATTATGAATGAAGGTCAGGAACAGAAATTTAAAATCTTATGTAAAACAACCGATAATATAAAAATCTTAGGTATAATTTAGGATATAACAATAAAGGAAGCGATAAATAGCGTGCTCAAGTCGTGTGTAATTTGTTAGTGAGCGAATTGGCTAATATAGTTATTGTTTTGAAACACACGAAAGCAAATTTTTAAGCACGTGTGTGTATGTATTGCCATTATATCCTTTTCCACAGAAATATTGGCCTACAATAAACAAATACACGGACTTCCAAGAGATAACCTTTATCTATCGGAGAAGCAAGGTGATTTGAACCTAAAAAAATCTTAAATTTCAAAGTCAGTCATTGTTAATGCATAGAATAGTAAGGCCACTATGTACACCCTATTCCAAAATGGTTAACCGCATTGATTAGGCTGTTTTGAGATGAAAATTCTCTAAGTCCAACTTCGGGTATCTTCGGAAATACTAAACCTAAAGATGCCAGGTTCGAGCCCTCAAAACTACCTTCGCAATTGAAAAAAAGTGCAAATATGTTTTTCGTCGTTTATGTGCAATAAGACATGTTGAAATGTTATTAAGCGTAGAAAAGAGTAACATTAATTGAAATGCGTAATGATACAGTATTTCCAAACTATGCATACATCTGATCATATGATGGTTTTGTCGTCTACGTACACAGAAGAACATCTCCAATGAAAGCAAAGACAACAGACATTTGTGTTGCATTCATAGTACAATGAACAAGACAAAGGAGAGACAAAACAACAGAATGTGCAACGGATATCAATGCCATTGTCTTGGACACCGGGAATTCACTCATGTTTCTTCAGAAGGAGTTCTATCAGAAAGAATCATATAGATTTTCTCATGTTAGCTCAGTGGTAGAGCGCGTGGCTTCTAATCGTGGGGTCCTGACTTCGCATCCCGTTCTGGAAAATTTATTTTTATAATGATATATTCCTCAAAGCATGAATAATTAGATAAAATTATAATAATCACTTTTATATGTATTCATACAAGCATTTCAGAACATAAATAATTATTGTATTTAAAATATAACGCCACAAAGGTGGTGGGTGTTGACAGAACGTCGGTATATTATATGTGAACGCTTAATACGGATTAAGTAAATGATGTTATGTCCAAAGTCGGATCAAGGTACCAGACAGCAAATTCACTATCCCCAAAGTTCATGATCCCTAGGAACGGTGAGCCACTAAGATACTAAACTGTTCTTCAGTAAAGAAGACATAAGTTCTTTCCATGGGTCTGAAACGCTTCTGTTACATGGTTGCAAATTCTACACTTTTGTCATCTGAGGAAGAGAAGTTATTATTATCTCATTAACTAGTAGGAAAAATATTTGGCCTTATTAAGGATCGAACCCATGTTCGTGTAGTATTGGTTAAGAAAGCAAAGGTTTTGACCATGAGCTACCTTACAGCTAGATAAATTTTGCCTAGATTTGTCTTATTAAAACACCAGCAGGCTGAGTCACGCTAAGTGGACCATTTTATACATTAGTGATTTTAGATAAGGAATAATTGATTGTTTTATTTTAGTAATAGTTAA
The DNA here is from genome assembly GCA_022664845.1 of Lepisma saccharinum. Lineage (NCBI taxonomy): Eukaryota > Metazoa > Arthropoda > Insecta > Zygentoma > Lepismatidae > Lepisma > Lepisma saccharinum. Next base: position 18,541 of record JAGDQP010010707.1, read on the forward strand.
ACGAACTTACTGTTTGAGTAAGGAATGATATTCATTTCGATCTACGCAGTTATCTTCGAACAGACAATTATGTGAATGCTTTTCCTATGTTTAAATCTTCATTGAATATTTTATACGTGTAAAACTAATATAATAATTCACTTTTTTTAAAGAACTTTTCTTATTGATGAAAATTTATTTATGAAAATTATTATTAGAATCAAATGTTAATAGCATTTATCGTCATACTTTATACCAGAAACTGAAACATACGTAATTAGGTTATAACATGGTAAATCATCATTTTTTTAAAAAAAAATGCCTACAACAGCATTTTAGAAAAATAAATCGTATGTAACTACATACCTGAAGATATCAGAATCACTTTTGAAAGAAAGGTTGTGCTCGTATTTTAAAATGTCTGGTGGAGTTTTTTACTCCCGTGGACATGTACGGAAACCTGAAGATATCAGAAACCAGAAGAGCTAGGGACCTTAATCAAAAACCGCTTGGTAGCTCTTGAGGTGTACTTTGCACATATGGAATCACCTTTTCTGAAAATTAATTTCTTTATTCCAATTATTATGCTGAAAAATAAGTACCAAATTGCGTAAAATTTGATATTTAACAAATTTCTTGATGTTAAGGAATTGAATAAAATTCTACAAAACTTTATAATATTTAGACCTGCCAGCCGAGTGTATGCACGCAAAAAATCATAGTCCTGAATCACACTCCTTCTCTTCTACGGGGCTTCAAACATGGTTATTTGAGAAAAATGCCAGATTTCGGGCTTAAATGTACGAAAACCAATCGTCAATAAGATACTTCTAGAAGTCAGAAATGGAATATAGTAACATAGAAACTATATTCATTACAGAATGACTTTAAACTTGGAGTTGTGGAGGTTTGCTCTTCATTACACAGAATTTCTCGAAAATAAATCTTCATAGAAAATACAACTACAATAAAACTCCTTGGTTTGCACCAGGATTACTGTTACTTTGTCTAGATTCAAAGGATCATCTAAATATCGCGATTGCACTACTATTATCACCTACAACTCGGTGTTTCCCAGTATAAATGAATTAGAAATTTTAAGTTGTTATTTAGCCGTTTATTAATGACGTGAAAAATCACTACATTTGTTGTGGTAATAAAAATGTAATGCAATAACATGGTGCCAATACAGCACAAAGTCATACAAGATACTTATAGATATGCAGATAGCAGATAGATATACAGCTAAACAAGAAAGTGTTAAATATTGAAGTTTGATAGCAATACAAATATTTTACGTAATGTTTGTTGATTAAACGTTTAAACAAATACAATCTTTGTCAGAATCAGTCAATAATTATTTATGATGCCTTGTTCTGTACAAGGAAACAACTAATTCAAAATTTTCCCTCTATGCTCTAAATTTGAATTTCATTTATAACGCTTAGGCCGGTATAGAGGATGGGAAAAGATTCGAAAGTTGTCGGTCAGGGCCTATTCTGTAGGTGACACCCCAGCATTTGTTTGGTGTGACTGAGGAAAACTTGAAAAAGCTCAATCAGGATGGTTGACCGTTGCGATTGAACCCACGGCGACCCGAACGTTAAGCCAACGCTCTATCGCTGACCTACGGTGGCTCGGTCAATGATCTAAACATTCCAGATTAAAAAAATTACGTCAGTACTCCTAGTCTTTTGAGAATAAGGCAATTTGTATTTTTATCATAATATCCTGAAAAGGCAATAATAATAATAATAATAATCTCTCTATATAAAACAGAAATCCTGACTGACTGGCATATCAACGCCCAGGCCACAGTGTTTAAGCTCAATATTTGAAATCTATGTTTAATCTGACTTTTTTAACTAACATATTTCACTGATGTTCGATAAGGTAGCAAAAGATGTGAATATTTGGAAAATAGAAATGAGAAAAGTAATTTATTTTTTCTACATCGCTGGCCTGTGGTGGGATCGAACCCGATACCTTTAGAACAGCTCTCCAGTGCTTTATCCACTAGACCGTATAACCAGATACCCGAAGACGTCTTCCGAGTCGAGTGGGTACTCGAATACCCGAAACTTTTCCCGACCACTCACAAGTGGGTAGGACCTCGTTTCTTTCCCAGCGTCAAGAATAAAAGTGGCCTCGCTCTTTTCTCGACCATCAGGAAATGATCGAGGGAGCCACAATCTCCCGACCCGAGGCAATTGGCGGGTGTACATCCTTTTCCCACCATCAAGTGCTGGGGGAAGGTCGGAGTTTCGCCTCTATGTCGGCTAGTCAGAGAGACCGACGGCGGCCCGGACATGGCCCGACGACCAAACGCCACTTGTGGCTGTACGTCGACCTTGCCCCCTCTACGTCACGACTACTAGTTTGGGTCTGCCTATCCCTGACGCTGGCCTCACCAAAATGCCCGAACATTTGCCGTTCTTGTCGGCATTTGACTTCCTGGGTCAGTGCAAGTTGAGTTTCTCCGCCGTCATACTATGCAAACGAAATGTGGTATATTCAAAGAGATCACAATTTTTTTCTGTGAAGCAGTCAAATATAAGGCTGCAGTAATTTGTGATGTTTAGACCTACCAAAAGAGTATATATATTTAAAATATCATTTGGTTGAATTACAACCCTTTATTTCTAACAGCGTTCATATCAGGCCTATGGTCGAAAAATGCTAGATTTCGGGCTTAAATATCTAATAAAAAACTGAAATTTAAAGGATGCCTTGTTAGTGGAAGCTCACAACCAAAAATACAACTTCTACTTTTAATTGATTTGGTCAGTGCAAGTCGATTATATGCATATATGCAGCTTCATAGTACTACACTGCTTGAAAGGCAAACTTTTAACTCCCATGAGCAATGTTTTTTTTTTTTTTTACTAAACGACTCAAAAATAAAAATTGCCATTTTTACTGTGATTTGAGCACATACAAAGCTTCCTCGAGACCAAATTTCAGACTTTTTTTATGATGGTCCATTTGAGATATTTTTAACCCAGATCCGGCATTTTTCCTGTAGCAAAAAAGGGCTGTGATTCAGCGCCACGAATTTTTCTACACAATCATCCTGTTGATAGTTCTAAACATCACAAAATAAATTGCAGTCTTATATTCAGCTCCTTACCACATTCGAATTTGCATCGTATGGCGAAGAAAATCCGCTGGTATTTACCAAACCATTACAAAATAAATGTTGCAATCTCTACTGTTAGTTGGTCACATACAAAGTTTCTTCGAAAACACAAAATTCAGATTGTTTCGTGAGGACGCATATGAGATATTTAAGTCCGAAATCTTTCGTTTTTCGCATAAGGCCATCTTTGAACACTCGTAGAAGAAAATGAGTGTGATTTAGGCCAGAAACTCTTTTGGCAGGTTTATACTTAGCAAAAATTTGCAGAATTTTATTCAACTATAGCACCCCAAAAACTTTGTTTAAAAATCGATTTTTATACAATTCGTAGCTCATTTTTCAGCCTAATTTTTGGAATAAAGTATTAATTTTAAAAGATGGGATTTGACATCTTCGAAGTACACTTCAAGAGCTACCCAATGGTTTTTAATTTAGCTCTCTAGTTCAAGTTTTTTTTAGATATGCAGATTTCCGTACATGTCTACGAGAGTAAGAAACGTCACCCGCCATGTTGGAAATATGGTCGCCTTTGGAGATATAGAAGCATAACATTTCTTTCGAAAATCGATCTAATATCTTCAGGTATGTAGAAACCCATTTACGAAAAATATATATATTTTTTCTGAAATGGTAATGTGATCATTTTTCTAAACTTGGATGATCTGTCCAGGAATGACCCAATTTTACTATACCTAACCTAAACCAATCTCATATTTCTTATCTGAAGTCACTAATGTATAAAATGGTCTACTTAGCGTGACTCAATCTGCTGATGCTTTAATAAGACAAATCGTGGCAATATCTTTCTAGTTGTAAAAATAGCTCTTAGTTAAAACCTTTGCTTTCTAAACCAATGCCACACGGGCACAGGTTCAAGCCCTGGCCAGGACAAGCATTTTTCATTCTAGTTAATAAGACAATAGTAATTTCGCTTCATCAGAGAACAAAGTATAGAATGTGGAACCAAGCCAAAGAGAGATTAAAGGCTCATCACGGCAATATAAAAAAAAATGCATTTTAGTGTACTGAACTGAAAACCTGTGGAAAGAAACGAATGTACAGTTTAGTGTCCTCATCGTTCGTGAACTTTAAGGCTGATCCGACTTTGGATATTTTCCCCTTGTAACCTTATTTTCTTCTGACAGCCTTTGACTATTTCAAGTAGGTAAATGAGAATATGGAGACGTAACTTCCGTATGACAAATAGCTGCAGAAAAATATACTACGCGCAATTATTTATTGTTATTACACGATTTAATTTATTTGTATTTTACATGCACATAAACCGACGTTCTGTCAACACCCACCACCTCTCTGATGTTATATTTAAAAGATTATTATTATTTATGTCCTGAACTGAATGTATGAATACATATAAAACTGATTTATTTTAATGTAATTTTTATCTACTTATTCATGTTTTGAGGAATATATCATTTGACAAAAAAATGTCCCGAGCGGGGTTCGAACCAAAAATCTCTCGATTATAAGTCCCAGCCTCTCCATTGAGCTAACATGAACATACTTACCAAGCTCCTTCTGAGAGGACTCTTTCTGAAGAAACATGACTGAATTTTTGGTGTCCAAGACAATGACATTCATATACGTTACAAATGCTGTTGTTTTGTTTCTCCGTTGTCTTGTTTATTGCACTATGAATGCAAAAAATATGTTTGCTGTCTGCGAAAAATTACATGCGAAAAAAAACACATGCGAAAAATTATAGTTCCCATTTAATATACAGAAATTGTGCAAGAAATTGGAATATTTAAAATCACAACTAATATGAATAGTTTAAGCGCTATTGAAAAAATGAAAATATGTCCGTTAAAAATGTATCAAAATTTAATACAAAATACGAAAAATCAAAAGAGTGAAAGAGAGAAAGAGACCTGCTAGAAGAATGGGGTTCAGTATGATCAAATTTAAATGACTTAAAACGTGTTATAAGTTATAAAATAATTTCTTCAAAATAATACATTGAATATATAAGGCGAAAGAAACATTATTTAACAAAAGTATTGGTGACGAGAATATTTGTGTAGAGTATAATAAAATAGACAGTTAAAATATCGTATAATAGAGTGTAAATAATGCAGTTATATGGCAGGCGTTTTTAAGAATAATTAATAGGATAGCTAAACAAGGACAACATAAAATGAAGTTTAAAAATCTAGTAACCACACCTAACTATTTTTTCCTTCGTCAAGGAGAAGAATCTCAGTTTGGATTATGGCTCAGACCATAAATACATGCTTATATGAAAAAGAAATAACACAGAAAGACATTTGTATTTCTACGTTACAAATGAAATGTTATGAAATACTTATTAGAAGAAGAAGGAACATTATATGCAAATTATATAAGGGATCTATATTAAGAGGGAACCGGGAAAGTCAACAATTATGGTAAAAGTAACTGATAAAGTTAATGTAATTATGTTTAAAAAATTGGATAGAAGAAACAAAAAGTTTGTTTGAGGTAGTGAGTGTAAAGATATTCTGTGACTCAAAGTTAAGTGGGAGAGACGTTTTGTTCAAGAGCGAGAGGTCGCAGGTTCGAATCTCGTTGATTGCATATCCTTATTGCTCTTTTATTACCAGAATGAGTATTTCAAACGTTGTAGTAAAAAAAAGGAATGAAAAATAAGGAAAAAATAACTGAAAAACATTAGAAGGAGGTTACTTATATTTCTGTGATGAAAGCGATCACCATGATCTGTGATGAAAGCGACAGCAAATACCTGACAAAAATTAGACTTGTTGTTACGATAAGAAAGACTTTTACCTTCCTGCGAATATGCGCAAATCACATTGAAACTTAAAACTGAGATCTTCCAGTAAGATAAAAGAAATTACCAGATGCTTTTTGAGGATTGCTGCAGATAATTGCAAATACTGACATTTCTATTAAACATTACGGAATATATCAAAGACCTTTCTCAAATATTTAAACAGTGAACATTAATTTGATGTTATTTTATTCAATTACAAGTATGATTGCATACTAACCTAATGAGATGGTTGCTGACATAATTTCTAAAAAAAAAAATGTTGTTTATATAGGTTATTACGAGAAGTAAAGGAAAATTCGGGCAATCACGAATAACTTTTGTTTTTTCATTTTTCACAGAAACAGGAAGTTCTCGGAGCAGGTGTACTGATTTTCTCTCTTACAATATGAAAGGGCAGTCATAATTAATTTATAGAGCACTTCTAAAGTCTTCGGACTTAAATCTATTGGCACTACTCTGAGAGTATGTGAGCCTAATAGTCTATTCGTGATTAGGATGCACTAGTTTCCAACCAAAGTTCTTTGTTGTTTGCCATTCAGAATACATAGCTAACATTATTTCAGTAGTTCCTTTGATACCTGATAAAATCCAGGCGAACAGCACAGCCATCAAGACAAAAGGAGAACATCAATCGTGCTGGGTGGAACTGTCAATTTGTTTGTCACTTCAATGTATAGTTATTTAGGTAAGAAATTTTACCATTCTGTCAAGATCTTACAGGATCTTTCCATGGATCCTTTTGAAGAATTTTTACATTTCTTTGTTTCTTTTGAGTCAAAGAGCAATGCCATTTTTGTGTCATCCTGTATTTGTACATGAAGCTGCTACTCAATGGGGATAAAAAAAAGCGTTGTAGCTTATGTAAAATGTTGCAATTGGCTCTTTAAGAAGATACATACACACTTTGTTGGGAGCTTTAATTTGCCTCTAAACGATGTTATTCCATTAGATAAAGAAAGGAGATCGATCGTCTCTATTTCCACGGTGGAAAGTTAAAGATGATCGATATTTTGTCTTTATTGCTTAAGTAATTTTTCTATGTTCTCTTGCAGAGTGCAGTCTGAAGAAGCAATTGATATACTTCTGAAACTGTTACATTTTAATTTCTTTTTGTTATTAAATAATATTAGCCTTGTCAGAAAGCTGTGTTTTTCTTTATTCAAGACGGAGACAAGGTCATATTGTCGTAATAAGTAATTAATTTCTTACCAAGTATGTATTTTCTGGGTCGTGGATGTAAGCTATTGCTACATGCCCCATGTTGTGTAAATCTCCATAGAATTCAGGATTCACGGAAAGAACTGAAGCTTCGAGCAGATCACCTAAGAGGTCAATGCCTTTCTCCTCTGTCAGCTTGACTTGATTACCACTTTTCTGAAAATATATACATAAGAAATTGATAGTTACCCAAAACAAAATGTGTATATTTAAACATACAGACGTTACTAGGCTTGCAATGACAATATTCAGTATAACGGCTCCTTTTGTCTCCCGTTTTCAAGCATTTTCTGTAGACCTAAACAATACGGACGTTTATTTTAACAATGTTTGCAGAATTCATTTGAAATGTAGTAAAGGCAATTGCTTTATAAAATGCAGCTGTTTAGATTTTTTTACAATAGTTTGTACTTGATTTGTAAACAGGTGTCAGTATTGATTGAAGAAAAAGAGAAAGTTAAGAATTTATAAAATTTAAAGTTTATACGAGATTTTTTTTTCAAGTCATTACAATTTTCATCTTTCATATTTTGTTAAAAAAAAAATACAATAGATATGCGTGGCCTCGAATGCTATGAATCACACGAAAATGTGCTTAGAGTATAAACCGCTCATGCCCAAAACAGTGGTATGAGTCATTCCCATGTAAAAAGTAGTTGTTGTCTGCTAGCACCATTCGACGGTGGCATGTTGTACCTGCAAGAACAAGTACCTACTCTAGTTGTGTGAATAGTATAGCTGCAATAGGAGGCCTTCTTTTTTAGCGTTCGGTTGTGGGTTAGAGTGTAAAGAATGTACATCGGTATCATGAGGGGAATTAATCCTATGAATGTTGTCAAACTCTTAGAGGCAAAGTTTCGACGTGCTGAATATTGAAACGTAATCGGAGTCGACGATATGGAGTTCAAGAATATGTTATATAGCATAATAATTCACAAATACAATGGAGATATCACAGAAATGCATGAAGATACACTGGATAGATATAGTGATTTTAAAAGACAGGAAGTTTGCCCGTTAAGCAGTACAAGATTTTTGTCTCCAGAGCAACAGGAACCTTCAAGTGAAAGTGAGTACCAATCATCTCCACCAAAAAGGTCGAGGGCCAGTCTGTGCCCGTCATCAAAATTATTGCAAGATCAAGATCATTATGATTATCACGATTATCAAGTTTACCCGTCATCAAGATTATTACAAGATATTGATGACAACATACTGGAGAACATTTATGAAGACTATTACCATCGTGGCTTCTACTCCTATAGCAAACTTATATTAGATTATGTGACTAGCAAAAGCCAAGATCGAACTCACTCCAAGGGAAACAGGCTGTCACAATTAAAAACCATACAATAGTACGTTATATCACAATTTGATAGGGCAAGAGCGTATGGATCTGCTGTTTACTATTGGCGTCTGCAAATGTGGGCACTAGAAGCGTCTAAAGTGGTTGGCCTAGACAATTTCACAACTTCGATTACTTTATCAACACTGCTGTTGAATGTGAAAAATCGTCTTTAGTCATATGTGCTTTTTGTTCTGTTCCACTTTATTTTGACCACTTCATTGAAACCTCACATCTGCACTTTGAGGACTGAATAACGGGGTAAAACTATCAGGTTAGTGGAAAAGATTTGTTGTTCAGATAGCGTAATTATTTTAAACAGAGGGAAATATAGCAATCAGTCACGACATTGCAATAGGTGTGTTTTTGCTCCTTTTATATCGATATTTTTTTTCTTCGCGTTACCAAAGTGCCTCTCTTAGACTTTGAATAGGTGATCATTGAAATGTCTCGCGTGGTAAGACGCGCATTTTTGCATGTGAATGATTCATACCACTGTTTTTGGGATAAGCGATTTATATTCTAAGCACATTTTCGTTCGGTTCTGACAGATCGAGGTCATGCACATCCCTTGTTAGACGGTTTATTTTTTTAAAAAAGGAAATGTTTTAGATTGAATTTGAATAAAAGCAAACAGTTGTTTTGGATCAAGCATGTTTGAATCAAAATACGGTCTTACGAAGCAAATATTTTAATAATTGTTATCACATTTTGTTTATAAAAAAAATAGTTATTTTTGCGATACTCTCTTGGTAAATACAATTGGATAATGTTTATATTTCTCTGTGGAGAACAGAGTTAGCTTAAATCACAATATGGAAACAAGTGCGTATGTAGAGATATATCACTGCAAAGGATAATGTTGTCTTGTGCTGCTGATATCGTGGTAAAGCTCAAATTCAAACAACAGTACATTTGTGAAGTTGTGCAAGGATTGGTATCTCTAGTCACTTTCAAATTATGCATCAGTGAAAACAATTTTGACCATGTACTTGGTTGAAAGGCAGAGCTGAACTGAAAATAAAAGCAAGCAAGAAAAAATTACATTAGCATGACACATAAACCGTTGGACCTAAGTTTGACTAGCTCAACGATACAGACATGGCCCAAATCAAGGACTAATTTAAACTCCAGAACATCAACTTCTAATTAGAATGACTAGGCTACAGGAACAATGTTTCTCCACTCTTTTCCAGCACCACCTAGTGTCAAAATAATTATATCTAGTTGGAATTTCTTGCTAATAATATTTCTTATTATGACGGCATCTTTGCCATGATTTGTTAGGGGTAAATTTAGAAACGATAATTAGTTGTTAATGGTTACGAGTGAATATTATTATATAAGAAGTTTGCTCTTGCGTTTTAAATTGAATACGTCCGTTCTCCTGGCCGCTGGATACCTAAAGTTTTGTCCAAAAGGGTCTTATTTTCTTATCTTTCTAAGAGTGTTTTTACACTGTCGAGCTTGCTGGTCAGCTTGATCGGCCGAATTTCCTCGACGAGCAAGATCGTCAGTGTAATAGCAAAATATCAGTCAAGCTTTCTTAAGAGCAAGCTGAAAAACATTTGAAGAGATACAGTCAATATAGTCGAGGAAGCTTCTTAACATGTTGTTCGATAGTGTAAGCGTGAACTTGAGCTTCTTTGCCAGGAAGCTCGTCGAGCAAATTATTGAGCAAGATGGTGAGCTAGCTCGGTAATGTAATAGCACCTTCACAAATATCAGATTTTACAGATCTTGTGTAACAGCCGAATAATATTCTGTACTAGTTTCTTGGTCAAGGCTGTGAAAAAGTGAGCTCAAATAAATTGATGGAATAGGCGACTTTAAACGTATACTAAAATAGTTTACGTAGTTCATAAAATGAGATGGCAGGCTTACTAACATCTTCTTGCTTTTTTGTTACTACATATTACCAATCCCAATCTTTCAAGATGTTACTTGTGTATCTATTTGATAAGATTCGACTAACGTCTCGTTACTTACGTCTGTAATAGCTCCTTGACGTATAGAAGTAAGAATTCTTTCTCTCCACTGGTTTATGTCGTTGAGAGTGAAGACCACGCTATCATTAGGACGGTTTACATTCTGAAACGAAATTGAAAACAGGTAAAAATATGTGCATACGTAGTTCGCAAATTTTAGTGTAAAGTTTTATCACATTACAGCATAATAAATCCAAGAGAAGTTCTAGAATAATTGCATAGATTAAAAAAAAATATCGACATGATTGAAAGAACCATTTTCGCTTGCGTATTTTCATATCAGTACAAAAAACTTTTCGCGGTGAAGTGATGAGTGACGCAAGAATCTTATTGACAAAAGAAGTGATATCAATTTTGCGAGTGATTTTCTTTGTTTCACTATGGCGGAAGTGTTTCCTTTGTAATAAAATTAAGAGACTTAGTATCCTCCCTTCCGCCATAGTGACACAAAGAAAGTCACTCGCAAAATGTAAATCACTTCTTTTTATGAGTATGATTCTTGTGTCACTCTTCCCTTTACTCCGAAGAGTTTTCTTGTACTGATACCACTTATTTTTTTAAGGCTGCATATTTAAAAAAGTGAACAAAAGGTCGATTTTGGATCATGGTAGGCTCCCTATCTCGAAAACGGTAACTCATATAAAATCAAACATTTTACCCCTACGGCCCCCGCAATTGACACTCAAATCCCCCCTTGTGCCAATTATTTGGAGCTAAAACAAAAAGGCAGACAAAATGAAAGACACACCGTTCGATCATTTTTTAATCTTCTTTGATAGGGCTTAAACGGTCATAACTTTTGAACCCCTTCACCAATATCGGCGTAAAATACACCGTTTGAAAGGTTTAAAGTATAGATTACGATTACGCAGGTTTGGGCCGCTTGTAGGATCTGGGGTCAGTTCTATCATCAAAAATGTGAAATTTTGATTTTTTTCTCAAACCGCTCTGGTAGGTCTCAGGGAAGTCTTACTGACCCAATTATTTTTCTGTGTCTTAGTATGGCAAATAGCTTTCAAATGCAAATTCAAGTATCAAAATCGGGCTTAGAGTTCTCAAGATCAGAAATTATTTGTGGATATGTGAGTACCGCTAACAGACACGTTTGTGAGCGTCACTAAAAGAACTACCGTTCTTCATGATTTGCACCATGCCCGAATATAAAGTTTTGTAACGTTCTCTATTACACCTTGTGTAATTTTACATGAACACTACTTAATTACCCAGGTTGTTCGTTTATTTATTTATCCCAATCTTATATTTGACAGGAAAAGTCTTCTAGAAAGTTCTAGAGAGTTCTATTCGTTTCTCAAAATTTTCAGGAGGTTTTACAGCGTTCTATTCAAATAATTTGGATTTAAATGTCATCGGAACTGTCGCCATTTAGCTTAGCTGCGCCGAAAACTCTAGATTCGACACTAATTTCCGTCATTTTAGACATTTTTTTCCCCTTACAAGCCTGCCAAATGTTAACGTTCACAGCTGACATGAGCGTTTCACGATGCTTTTCAGCGTGTGAGCGCGTCGTAAACGTATGTCAGCTTTTTTATCAATATTTTCCTGATAGCAAAATGGCAGCAAAATACTTCAGTTTTTAACATTAATAATAAAATATTTCTTAATGAAAGTTTGGCAAAACTATCTACTAAACGGATTCTAAAGATGATTGAATTTCCATTTTCTCTTGCTATTGATGGTCGTAATTATCAGGAATTGTTGAAAATAAATTTAACATGGTGTGTCCTAATTTTGTGACTTGAAATTACCTGATTTTTTAGGTTTCCCATAATAATTTTCTCCAAATTCCTTGAGCTTTTTAAAATAGATGAACATGTAAATAATACCTAATGGCATTTTTTAATCTCACCACCAACCAGTCCAAATACCTTGTTCATTATTGTTATTTCACAACTGTAAAAAGCTTAATTTCTTTAAAGTAGATCATAGTGCTGTTACCGCCCATAAAATTCTTTTTATCTTATCTTTAAAGTAGAGGATTTTGACACACTGAAGAAAACTTGTCAGCAGTAGGAATCGAATCCACAACCTCCATCTTGCCTGGGAAGTGCTCTTACCAACTGTAGATACGCTCACCCCACAATTTTCTTTCAGTTTCACTCATGCATTATATATTTCCCTGAGTATTCTCTGAGTTTCCCAGATTTATAAAATTCATTGAGTATTCCAGGTTCTCCAGGGTGGTAGACACCGTGTCTAACGGTGAGATTGCATGCCATAAATCAATCGAGAGTTATTTTACGATTAAATGATTAAAGTACTGGTACATCTAATTTCATGATTGAATATTGCTTCAATAAAACCTTGAATAAGTGGAGCTTATTATTTTAGAATATATGTAGAGAACACAACAGTAAATATTGGAAAACACAGTCTCGCCCAGAGCAAAGTATGTGCAGTCAATGAAACAATCTATATACATGGATGTTTGCGTTACATACTGATAGAAAGAGCAATGGAGTATTTGGAGCAGCTTCCAGATTTGATGTATACAATCTTATTGACATGCATGTTTGGTTTAAGCGCTCTCAGAAAATGAAGTACAAGTTTGAATATTTTATCCAATTTCTTGATACGGACTATAAACGTGTTATCAAACATGTTAGTGTAAGATGGTTGTTTCTGAAGTTGGTTGACAACAGATCAATTGCACTGTATCCAATTCTCAAATAATGTATCTTATCTATTGATGCTGCTAGATTCATGAGATTTTAAATATTTGTTTCAGTATCCAGTGACAGAAATGTATCGTTCTTTCTGGATTCTCTATATTCAATTCTTTGAATGTAACACCGCGAAGAGAATCGCCATGCCTCGTTTTACTGAAAGACAATGTCAGAATTGGTGCGTAAATTAATGGGCTCATTTGTACAGCCTGAGCCATTCAGTGTTTAAGATTTCAGTAGACTGATTTGATAGAACAAATCAATTTAACAATACAAATGTATTTATTGGTTTATCAGCTAAAGATCCACTATGTAATGATAGAAGTGAAAGACTGAAAACATGTTCAATTTTTCTTTTAGGATTTAGAACATTCTTTTCACATTAGGTAAATTATTTAAAGCTATAAAGCCTTTTAAAGATCCTCCTGCGTATCCTAGGCGGTAGCGCGCTCGACTTCAGTGCGACCCGTTCCGGATTTGATTGCCAGTGGGGTCTCAAAATATCGGTGTTGACCCATCTTGAGAACAAATGGGGAGTTGCTGTGAATAAAAGACAGTGGCGATCACAGTTGAGAGCTTCGGCTCTCCTCTTCCAACAGGTTTGGTCAACGTGGGAACAGTAGACCACCTCCTCCCTCCGGGAGAGACCTCATCAAGTAGTGGACTGAATACGGCTATGAATTACATTATGCCTTTTAAGAATGAAATTTGTTTCTAACGATATATTTCTCAATGATTAAAGCACGGAAAACATCTTCAATCCTGTCAAATATTTTTGTAGTAAATTCAAGCATGCATTGAAGTTAACCAATGACGATTTGAATATTTAAATTACATTTTAATTTCTTTTAAGGCCTTTAGGCATCTAAAGCTCAGGCCGGGATAAGGGGCGGAAAGAATGCGAGAAAATGTCGGCCAGACCCTAAGTTGAAAATACCACCACGGCATTAGCCAAATGTGATTGAGGAAAAAACTGGAAAACCTCAGTCTGGATTGTCGTCCCCTGGGATTGAACCCACGAAAACCACAATACTAAGCCAACGCTCTACTATTGAACCAGGACCGATCGGTGATGATTGTAATAGTTTCACTATTAATTCATGCAAATCAAATGTAAACGAACAAAACTTGCAGAAAATCTTAAGAATGAGCGTTTTTTCTTTTAAGAAAAAGCTAAACGTGTCACTGACTAGCACAGAACAAGTAAATCTAAAAAACACGCTGCCTTGTTCTTTGAAGGCACTAATTTGAATAGCGATTACGATCAATGTCAGCTTTTCTTATCTTTTGTCAGCTTCTGTAGATACCAATATCAGCTTTGCCTAGAGTTAAAGCTTGGCACTCTTGCCCTGATCCGACATGAGCTGAACTTGAACTTAAACTGCACCGGGAGTTTCACTATTCATCTCAGCGACCCGGAAAATTATGAATTCGACACTAATAACTGTCGTTTTCGATTACTTTTACATGTCATCTCTTTTCCACCCCTACTCCTACACTGTAAAAAGTGGAAACCCGAAATGGATGAAAGTCACTCCGCTTTATGGAGAAACAAAAGTCGAAAATTAGCGCTTTGTTGTATTTACTCTTAAATGTGGATATAGCGTAAGCCCTTTCGTGGAAAGATTGCTCACCTTAACTCCATTTTAAAGTTTAACATTTTTTTTGTAATAACTCAACGTTAACTGAAAATGGGTTGAAACTGGCCAAAGTGATTTGTCGGTGAACGTTCAACTTATTTTACGCTTAACATTCGGTCATTTTCTGATCGAAGTGTAAGCTAAACGTACAATTTTGAGGTTACGTAGTTTTGTGGATGAAGTTGAAGCCTTGGTTGGATATTCTATAATCCAATAACAGGAGTAACGTTACTTGCTTGTCACTGAACGCCCGGCCATTTTGAGTGACTATATTGCTTTTACACTGTAAACAGTAAACAGTTTACAGGTAGACCGAGGACGGTAAGGATTGCATTGACGGAAACAGCAATTAAGTTGGCCATAAATCTTTACACTATAGCAAACGTATCTCCTTTTTTTCACGAGACATTCCTCGTAGTAAAAACAAAAACATTTTAATGATTAACCTCCTTCGCAGTAAAATCCTATATATAAATATCACTCGGAAAGCCATGAACACCAACTGCCTTCGTAGCTAAGTTTCGAGAGCATCTGGCTAATGTGTTAGCGGACCCTGGATCGAAACCCGACCACATTAACTTTTTTTTTAAGTTTCAGTTCAGTTTTAAAGGAACATGGCCTTTTCTTCTTTTCTTCTTCTATTCAATGAAATAGATTGGAAAAGTCATATATATATATATATACGCATTTTGTAATTTTATACAAAGTAAAACGTTCAACCGAAAACTGGTTGAATGTAAGTTAATCCAACTTATGGAGGCAGCTCAGCTGCCTCCATTTTCTGGATGAACGTTACGTCTCCGATTTTTACAGTGTAGGGCTGCTAGGAATGTCTTAACACCACAGTACTTTTTCAGTTTGGAAGTGATATGTGCAACAAGTTTGGTTAAAATTGCTCCAGGTCTATCGTATAGACTAGCTTTTGTTTAATTGGAACTGCCTTGCCTATGCAATTTCCTTTTTTATGTTCTATTATTTCTTATTGTATCTAGCTATTTCAACAGAATTAATAATAATTTTTAATAGTTTTCATTGTGTAATTAGGCAAAGGCCTACATTTTGTTTAGCTTCGCTAATTTGAATAATAAGATGCGCTATGTTCATTTAATAACAAAAAATAATACAAAAATCTTGAATGACACAGCATAATACATTTTATATCGGCCTATACACCAAAATGTATTCTAACAGAATATATAGGCGTATAACGTAGTGATGTAGTAAAATTAGAAACAAAAAGACAATAGTGCGAAATTAGGCAACTCTATTGCGAAATTAGGAAGGAGAACTGCGAAATTAGGAGATACTTTAGATGATAATGACTAAATTTCTAAAAGGAAAAAATAAATTACAAAACATGTCTCTGGTCAGGTTTGAAAGAACTTATAAAACAATGTAGTGCGTTATTACTAGCAAATGATATAATTGATAATAAAGGCAAAATATAAAATATACTGCGAAATTGGGCCTACTTACCATGAATATATTAATATATCTGTGTTTTTATATATATATATATATACGTATATACATATACTCGCTTTTGCCCCCAACTTCAGTGTTTTTGAGAGGATGTGCCTCCTTTATCTTAACCAAAATCTCCCTGCGGCACTACAGCACCATGGTGTCCATCTGCACCCTCCCACGGGGAGCTGCGCCCCAAAAGGGAAGGTTTGCCTCATTTATTGTAAACTACTCTTGGTCATACGCCTTCAAAGAAAATTTCGTTTGTCTTCCTTCAATGATTTGGAAATTGTTTTGGGGGCGGCCATTTTGGATGCAAGTTGACGATTTTTTTTTTTAAGTTTTCTTATATTGTTTTGACCCACTTGTGATGGTACATTTTACCTTGTCTAAAATTTTATCTTATGAACTTTAAAAGTGTAGTGGTGTCATTGGATAGGTCTTAAATTAACTAGCTGAGAGCTGTTGTAACTGTCATGATCAGGTGCCAATATGGTGATCTCCAACTGCAGTGGCTGGGCTAAAAGCATTCCACGAAAGATGTACTGCAACTGCTGATGTGCTCCTGTAATGGATGATGTGCACCTGTTACGTGCTACTGTATACAATCTGGCTTGAAATGTACAGATATATGTAAGGTATTCTGTAATTAGTAGAAAACTCCTTAGGGGTAAAGGGAAGAGCGACGCAAGAAGTCTGCTTACAAAAAGATGTGATATACATTTTGCGAGTGACTTTGCTTGTGTCACTATGGTGGAAGTGTTTCCTTTCTAATAACATTAAGAGACTTAATATCCTCCCTTACGCCATAGTGACACAAACAAATTCACTCCCAAAATGAATATCACATCTTTTGTAAGCAGAATTCTTGCATCACTCTTCCCTTTACCCCGAAGGGGTATTCTACTGATATCACTTATTTTGTAAGGCCCTGTATCTCGAAAACGGTAACTCCTATAAAACAAAATAACCATCATTTTGCCACTACTAGGCCCGCAATTGACCCCTAAAACCCCTGGTAGCAACCATTTTGGGCTAAAACAAAAAGACAGATAGAATGACAGAGGCCCTTTTCTATCATTTGTGAAAATTCTGTGATTGGGTTAAAAAGGTCATAAGCACTGAACCACTTCACCGAGTTTGACGTGGGATACACCGTTTGAAAGGTATTAGAGCGCAGATTACGATTCCTCAAGCTTCTGTCTCCTATATGGTCTAGGATCAGCGCTATCACCAGAAACCAGAAATTTTGAATAATTTGTTTCTTCAGTCCGCTCTAGGGGTCTCAAGGAGGTCCTACCGACCCATTTTTTCTGTCTTTTAGTATGGCAAAGAGCTTTCAAATGCAACATGCATCAACATCGGGCTTATAGTTCGCTAGATCCGAAATTAGTTGTATATACGTAAGTGCAGCTAAGAGACTCGTTTCTGAGCGTCACTCGAAGAACTACCGTTCTTCATAATAATATGGAGGAAGACAGCACAGTTGAATGATAACTCAGGTCTTCAACAATGAGCTTGGTGTACGTTGTCAGGAAGATGAAGAACAGAAAACTCTTCGAGAAGAAATTTTCATTCAATGATTGAGCTTAGAAATTGCACAACTCTCAATAATACATTTTAAAAGAAATAGCTGGTGCATTATCGTTGAGTTTGGATACGTGCCCGTTTGAAATCAATTTGTTAACCTCGTTGGCCTACGTTCGTGTATATTTTCCCTTATGATGACAACATTTATACAGAATACAATGGAAAAGTACTTGTTCCTGCTGAAAATGCAAATCGGTACTTTTTAACTTCTAAAAACAATGCAATCCCTTCAATTTTGGAAAACAAATATTATAGTAACCGATACAGTTCCTTGACTGTTATGAAAAATGAAAAAGAGCGGCATTGCCACAAGAGTGGACATATCACCTTTTGAAAATTTGCCTATTCACGTGCAATATCTTGAATTTAATTTTTAAGGCCTTTAGGCAACTTTGACTCAGGTCGGATGGATGATGATGGAATGAATTGGTGGAATGACGAAAGTGGAAGGACACGGGAGAACCCCGAGTAAACCCACGGACACGGCTATGTTTGCCAACCACAAAACCTTAATGGAATGATCAGGGATCAAACCGACGATCTCTAGCACCAGAGGTAAGCGCTCTACCCATTCTTTTAAAGTTTGCACTAAGTGGACTGTTATTATTTGTTCAACTTGTTATGCTTGTTTTTACCTTGTTTTTTTTACTTGTTCTCTTTAAATATAAGTTAAAACACACTCACCAACCGAGGTATGATTTGCACCTACGTTCTTTGAGTCGACAGACTACCGCACTAGACCGCTCGACCGCCTGGATCGGCATACCAATAGAGCCACCGTGACCCACCTGCAACATCTATTTGTGACATTGAATAGCAACTATACACTCAGCGTAAGTAAAACGCTTACCCTTAAACTCATGTTGTTTGGTCTCGAAGGCCAATTTCTACTTGCTCCCATCGTATCTAACTTTGGGAAGTAAGCTTCAGGAATCGATGCTCCCAAATCTCTGAGCGCTTCAACTCTTTTCAAACCATTGCACAGGCGCTCCGTGTTATACCTGCAGAGAGGAAAATATTTAGATTTGGTAATTACGTTTTGTAAAATGACCAACAAAACTGTAAATTGAATACATTTATCATAATGGATTTGTACTGTATTACTTAGCACAGAAAAAGCCCACACCTCATGACATTCGCAAGAGCCCCAGTAGCACTCACGTTCATTTAACGATGATAAAACCGTTTAATGTCCACAAAACCTTAATGGAATTTTGCATAAGATACTAAAGAACATATTTAGTAATTACTAAGATAGCCATGTTTTAAATAAATAATTTCAAGGTAAACGAAAAACTCCATCACGACCCATTCATGGTATTTTGGAACATTAAATATAGTATCGTTTGAGGTGAGTTGAATCCCACAATTGTGTTTATAGGGTATCGATGAGCATCCATACCAAATGTATTGCATGTACTATAACGGTATAGAACAATTCGCGAAAATTAAACATTTAATAATATGGAAACACTGGCAACTAAATTACTTGGGATTCTAGACACCCACCTAAGGGATTTCCCTTTACCGAGAAATGATCATGCTAAGTTGAGTGCATGTAAATTAATTGGTATAGAATGCTTTTGCAAAAATAAAAAATGAAAACAAATGCTAAACTGATTCTTTGGGATTTGGAGACCCAAATTATATGTTTTGAGTATATCGAGGAGAATTCACGCCAAATTTGTTGGGAATACGTTGGACGGGTTGTCGATACTTTCAGAGAATCATTTAGCCTTATTTAAGGCATGATCTACTCAGATGCAATGAGCTATTTTTATTCTCTCCAGGGAGAAGCATGATACCAAACAGTAGTCACCTACCACCAATTCGTAACTTTTTACATAGTAAGAAGCTTGTCGACACTCAACATTATAGATAAATAAACTTTTGTTAATATTCTATATAACTTCAATACCATAGGTATAAATTACTTCTTAATTGATTTCTTTGATTGTGCGTAATCTTTTCTAGCTTGATCTTAAAGCATTTTATAAAACTATTTATCGCCTCTTTATGCGTATGTCCGTGCAAAAGAAGTTATAATCTGTGTAAGCTTTTTTTCTACATTATTGCTAATCTCGAGTATATTTATTTTCACATATTTCCACATATAATTTTAGAAAGTAGGGCGATCAAAAACCATGCCGAATGGTAATGTGTGTGACGTTTCGATTGCGCCAAAGTGTACTTTTAAGTCGTAGTACTTTGTTTTATATCGAGTTTACTTTCTGAATTCAAATATATTTTCCTTGTTACTAACATCATTCATTTATTTACTTCATGTTTTCCCTCAGATTATGCTATGTTCAAATTGCTGGATAACTACCTAAAAGAAGCTGCTTTACATTTAACTAAACTTTCTTCTTCATGCTAGTTTAGAGAACTATATTTCTATTACTCATAATTAATAGGATCGAATGACCTGACAAAGATTTTGAGAAAACCAATACCAGACGATTTGTGGTATGGTATTTACCTGTAGGAATAAATCGAAATGTGCAACGAACAGGGCAAATATAAATTTATAACACGAACAGGACGAAGTCTAAAGAAGCGATTTTGATTGGAAAATGTTAACATTTTGAGAATACGGAAGAAATATTTCTTGTAATTGAGAACAGTTTGCATAACATCATCAATGTTATAGGGAACATTACCATGGCAGTATTTTCTAAAGTCTTACAAAATTGCATCATAAATGAAAGTCCCTAGCGTTTCTGCTGTTGGAACTTGCAGCATTTTAGCAATTATGGAGTATGAAGTATATATTAATTATAAACGTTGAACGTTAACGTTTGCAGTGTCTCAGTTACACATATGTTATCAATTTCTCATCGAAATATGGCAATGTTTGCGTATTTACTTTGAAATACAAGGTCTATCTGAAAAGTATTCGACCTATCTTTTCTGAGAAAAATAGTGAACGTTGGTTGGAAACACCGCATAGAGTGTTGGAAATACCCTTCATACGTATGCCTATTGATTGGCATATCTTCTCTTGTTTCAGTATCCGTTAGGCAGCCAGTATGAAAGTATTGTGTGGTTTCTCTTCATTGTAGTTCCATTCGGGTAAAATGGCAGAAGGCGTGGAACAACGATACTGCAATAAATTTAACCGAAGCTTGGAAATAGCCAAGCAGAAACAATCCTTAACAAGCTTTTGACAACGATGCCATGGGAAATACACAAATAAAATAGTGATACAATCAGGTAGATGGCCGCACGTGCGGAGCATAGTGGAAGTGATACTGATTGTGTTATCTGATTACCATCGCATCGTTCATCAAGAATACATGCCAGAAAAAATAAAAAAGATACGGAGGGGGACTAACTAGACGTTCTCGCACGCCTGCGTCATGCAGTTCGTTAACTTAGGACCTTATAAAACTTGAACCTGCATCAGAATAATACCCCTGTCTATTCCTCAAACTTGATCTAATCTTTCCTGGCAAAAAACGGCATTCCTGTCACTCGCCGAGCTCCATACTCTTCAGGTATGGTTCCTTGAGACTTCTGGTTTTTTCATAAAGTCAAATCGACACAAAAAGTTGTTTAGTATCATACACAACGCGACAGCAGGGTTCACAGCAGTTCCAAAATATGCGTTTCAGGCATGCTTCCAGTAAGAGCAGAATTGTTGGATTAAGTGTGTGGATTTGGAAGCTAAAGGGTTGTATTTCGAAGGTGATTTCGAATTGAAACACGCAAGCTCTATAGTTTTATTTTCCTGTATTATGGTCGGATACTTTTCAGACAGGTATAGTATATCTAAGTATTTCGAAACATTTAATTCTGAAATTAATACATTTTTCAAGAGACACAAAGCTATAAATAATGAATCTAAGATAATTTTTTAAATTTTTACATTTTTTTTAGTCTCCGTTTAGTCCTTTTCGAATTAAAGTTCCTAATTGCTTTAAGACTTATAAATTAAAATTTTCAGTTAAATTAAATTTTTGCATGTATAAAATTGCCTGCAAGTTTCTACTATCTTTTAAGTGGGAAATTACGTAATATCAACTATATTTATTAATTTGAGTCGACAATGTATTTGTAAATTAACTATTATCTTACCGTGCCAAAATTTGTGTATGCATGTAGAAAAACAGTTCACCTCGTCTATCCTTCCTCACTATACTTTGATCACCAAGAAAAGGGTAAACAAGATGCCAATGCCAGTGGTGTAAGTTTATTCCGATGTCCTCCCGGAAATATGCCAATCGCTGTTCAACTTCTACATCTGAGGCTGTACGATTGATGGACACTTCAATTGGTTGCTGAAAAAACAAAAATATTCTTAGATCAAAGAATTCTTCAATCATATTAAATAACAGCGATAAACTATGCGCAATGGCGATCAAGGATTGATTTTGCTTCACATGTCACATAAAGAGCATACAGTGTCTGTTAATGTGGTATTATTCGAATAAGAGGAGTACTTGAAAGTTAATGTAGACTATATTATCATCATTTGTGTTCAAAATGTAAACTGAAATTATGAATATAACATTAAAGGCAACATTAAGTAAAACAACTTTTAAGTAACAGCCTAGAAGTATAAAGGAAATTCATTTTTATCATTCAAGTATACCACTTACCATTTATTTCTCTAAGATTTCTGTGTACAACGCTTATCGTGTGTCTTCCATCTGTTCGTCCACATAATCGGTCTATTTCAGTTTCATCGTATTCGCAATCTTAAACGTAGCTTCTACTCTTGTTTACCATCAAATCCATAAATATCTCTTAATTTTCCTTCTAATCATTACTAGCAAGCATGACATCAATTTTCGTTGTGCAAACGCTTTGTTTTTGAGTCATTTGCGCATGTAATGCCCACGTTTTATAGCCCACTTTTGAGAAAAAACAGAAGAGCATTTCAAACTAGATTCATGTTAATTTACGTATATTTATTTACTGAACCATTTTCATTCAATTATTTCAGCAGCCCTATCTAAACAAAATCACCAACTAGCCAATCGTCTGGCAGTGAATCTTTACATTTTTTATTTGAACATTATTTTTGTTTCACTTAAATATATTTCAAGACCTTTTCCCAAACTGATTTCATTGTTGCAATTTGGTTTATGATTCTCCTACAAATGAAGCAACAAGGATGATACCAGCAGAGAATGAAAGATAATTAAGACATACGCCATTAAGTTTCATCTTTACGTTTATTGTAACCTCATCCTAGTTTACATTTCCTGAACATTTTCTCGAGGACTACCGGTCAGAGATAGCTTTGGCAAGATGGAGCCACTCTGGTTTATCCCTTCTCCGAACTTGAATCTTTCACTCTTCGCAAATAATAGATGCTGAAGTCGAGTGTGTGTTTACTAGCAATTTTTTGTATGCACCTTCCACGCTTTGATGTTGAAGTGATTTATATACTGCTGCCAAAGGTACCTCATACTCTATGATCAGGTATATTTTACTATTTCAAGATAAAAGATACCTGTTCAAAATCTTTGAATCCTAGATCCAGATGAATTTCTGGAATATTCTCTTCCAAAACTTGCATCTTATACAAGTTACTAAATCCATTAAGGGTTACGATTTGTTCCTTTCCCTGATTGAAGTTTAAGTCTCGTTCAATTACTTTCTAAACAAGTGTAGCAAAAATTTTTACATGAATGACAATAAAATTATAGATGTATAATTCTCGACACATGCATTTTCCTGTCTCCTTTCTGCTCGCGATGTATAACAATGCATACAGGTGGACGAAAATTAGGAGCTAATATTCTAGGAACGAAAAGTTATCAAATCTACGAAAAAAGTTCATTAGAAGAAAAAGATGCGTAGTTTCGGAACTTGATGTGTACAGAGTGATCACAGAATCGTCATAAATGACGTCCTATCGAGACAATTAATAACGTAAGTCATATCGGTTAATCAAATCAAAATCGAAGTACTACCCAAAACATCGCTTTGAGCAAAGCGTTTAATTGAAGTGCTGCCTCATAGACGGGTTTTATAACATAAGAATTTTATTGTAAAGGAAATAACATTGCGCGAGCATGGAAATTCTGTCTAAGCTGTGTTCGTTAATCATACACTTTGCTTAAAGAGATGTAGTGGATATAACTTTGATTATGATTTGCTGAACCACATGGCTTACGTTATTGTTTGTCAGGATGTGACGTAATTTATGAAGATGAACTCAATTCAGACGCCTCAAGCTCCGAATCTACGCATTTATTTACAACTTTTGAAACAGACTTCACATATTTTCAGTTGGTTCACATAAAGTTCACATGCGATCATATAAAGTTCATTTTGGTGAAGTTTTCGAATTGTATTCATTGATTGATTGAAGGTGAATTCCATAGACTAGAAGAAGAAATCATTAACATAACCTGGGTCGAAATCCGCTACATTTTCACCATATATGGTTCCAACATCAAGTTCAAAATCGATTTCAATGGTAAAGATAAATAATGTATTCTGATAAGTTACAAAGACGTATTAAAGTAAAGTTCGAAGCCGATTTTTATCTATAGTTATTGTATGCCAACATGTGACGTCTCTGAATGTGAAAGTGTTACAAATCTTGTATAAAGTACCAGTAAATCACATTTCAAAAAGTTCCACGTATGTTTGTTGCACAGGTTGGTACCATCTGGTGCCAATAAATGCCAATTTGAAACAGATAATGTAAAGTGCAATCTTGAAGATGTTTTTACGTTTAATTTCGCATATTATAGATAATTTGCTTTGATGTAACCTGTGGGGTACATTATGTATGATACGTTACATCACTGGAGATGCACCAAAGAAATATACGCTAAACAAAAGTACAGTAATTTGGAAGTAATAATTTAAACTACGTAGGCAACACAGTCAATCCAATGATCTACGCTGCAGATACACATTTATTTTTAAGAACATAATTTCATTTTAATTCAATTCATCAACACTCTTCATTAGCGTTTCCGAGATTCAGCAGAAGCTGTCCTACCACGTAACTCGTGTCAGTACAATTACATACATAAATTATATACAAAAAAGAAAATCAGTTACATAATGTACAAATACTTATGGAATAACGTAGTAATGAAGTAACTTTTATCAACGTAATTTACAGTGCTCGGGCTTTTTCCGTATTTCTATTACTACACATTACAAATGCAATTAAAACGAACATAGGCAATCGACGAATACAAAGATAATATACAAAAGAAGACCAAACTACAGGAGAGAAAAAAATAGTATGAAGAGAAGTTGTGAAATATTACCTTACTCAGTAGTGTTACTGCTTTGGCTTTGAGGGAAAATGAAGACTGATATGCAGATATGGATCATTGATGGAGAGACAACTTATCACGTTTCCCTAATGAACTGATTATGAATTATCTTAAAATATTAATAATATAAACCATTGGATTGTAAGATGTCTGTATTGGGTTTGAAGTTACACATCTTGTATTCCTCTCGAATTGAACCGGAGTTCAACCCTTGATTTTATTACTTGTTTTTATCTAAGAAGTCCCTCCTAAATCTTTACCATTACTTTCGAAATATACATGTTAACGACATTCTAGTAATTTGAAAACGAAGTAACTACTAAGATTGAATAATGAGATAAATTTTATAAAGTAAAAAAAAAAAAAAGTGAAAAAATTAACAGTGATCTTGGGATCACTTGAAACCCTATCTGGAAGGATGATGTTCCGTATATCTGATGATTTTGGACCCATTAATAATGTAGGAAAATATATAGATTTCAGGCAAGTTATTTGTTTTCACATTTGAATTGCTATATATACAACATTTACACACTAAACCTTATTTTTCAGTCGGGCGATATGTAAGTCAATAACGAAGTTGTCGAAACGAACTAATTATGCACGGACCAATAATTTTCACCCAGCAGACAATAAACAATAATCCAGAGTAAATATTGCAAATCAAAGCACAACGAGTATAAAATATAATTGAAGTTGAAGATAGTGCTTCTTAAATACTTATAACAGAGTTACAGAGCAATAACAGACAAAAATAAAAAAAAATAAAAAATAAAGACAACAGTCATAAGATACATAAATTGTTGTTAAGGACTGAACAAACTAATACATATTTTCCTCGAGCTTATCGAAGTTGATCTAACACAGGTTACATTCGTTTAATATTACTAACGTTGAATATGCTGTTTCCATATACACACAAAAGCATTTTATGTTCAAACTGAACTTACCCGTTGTTCTGGCGTCATGACCCTCGCCTGTTCTATCGCTCGCGGAAACACGGAGGAATCCAGGAAATGATCTGGAAAGGACTCTGCGAGTGGAGGAATAGCAACAATTCCATGAGTGTCTGGTCTATGTAGCAAAGCTACTGATAGACAATAGTTGAATAGTTGAGGGTTTAGACGATCCCTGCAGAAACATGCTGTCGAAAGAAGGTCATCTTCTGTTCGCATCCCTATATTTAAAAAAACGCAAGCAACAAATGATTACTATGATAATGTTTATGGATTTTGGAAACAAAATGTTTTTTTTTTTTAACAAATATATAATTGCATCATAGAAGAGATAATCTAGACATTTTCTTCTTTAGAACACTGTATACAGAGTGATTATTCTTCTTGATCATTTATTAAATCAGATCTATCATTAGGCCTACTTCTATAACCATTAACTCTGACTAATATGACCAGTAACTCTGTCTTGCATGAATTCACAAATACCCTTAATAACTCAACTGCAATACATCTATCGGCCGCTTTCAGGAATAATAACTGATGAAGCCAGGTTGTCAGTTTTATTATTATTTTTTTCCTGTACAGTGGAAACAATTTAGAGAAATAAACATCCTTTGTTTTGCTAAATATAGCGCAGAAAATCTAAAAATATTGTCAGTGGAAGGATAGTCGTTACTCTAGTCAACTCTTTAACACTTAAGTTCTTGCGTAGGTATCAATATGACACAAGCTTGTGACAAATTTAAAATTGGGTTGTTTGTATACGAGTTACAGCTCCCGTTGCCTCAGTACCTTCGTGCACCCCTTATACATACTTGTATTTAACAGACAATTTTTCATAATTGCTTGAGAGCTATAAGTGTTAGGACAGCTTTTTTTGGTGGTCGGTTCACTTTGACCCCCACGTGAGTAGTTGCGTAATAGTACAACTTGTGTCCCATGGAATCTGTAGTAAGCATACTGTTTTTGCGTGCCGTTGGAGAAGAACTAACTAAAAAATAAACTATGGTAAACATGTTCTGATACACTTTCTGATACATTCACTTTGTCTGATACACACATTCCAAATCATTTGAAAACCAGTACAGCAAAATTAGCCAAAGTGAAGAAACCCGAAACTTGGGAATGTAATGCAAGAAATTAGACGAGCAAAACGTAAAACATATCGCTGCGAAAGGACATTAAAACAAAGCATTTTTTGTGTGAAGTGCAAAAATCTACCCACATAACAGAGTACGTCCCTGGGACGTCCCATTTAGATCCCATTACCGTCAGAATGGTCCTGCTCCCATAGCGATGTCCTAAGGACGTCCGTGGGATAACTCTGTGGGCAATACAAACAGTTCATCCCGTATGGAGGTCCCCTGGATGTCCCCCGGAAAGCCGTGCGGGATTACCTATCTGGAATTTCTATAAATTAAATCGACCTTACTATTATTATTATTTAATTATTTATAACTATACGAAGGATATGCTTCGTATAGTTATACGAAGGATAAATTATAACTATACGTCCCATGGATGTAAACGGAACTTAAACAGGACGTCCTACGGACGTCCCGATATCCCGCCAGGATATCCGTCAGATATCCCTGGGACGTCATTTTGCTATATGGGTATGTGCATCAAACATGTGAAAAGTATGTATCAATTATGCTTTGATAGTGAAATTAAGTAAAGGCATTAATGCACGCTGAGAGGCAGGATAAAAGCTTATATTATATTTATATATAGCAGTAAAAGTCCATTTATACCGTTTTATATCAATTGCGCAAAACAAAAACAATTATATCGTTTATAATTATTATGGATCCTTGCTGATTCAATTAGAAGAAAATAAAATAAAATATTTATTTCTGCACTTTCTTTTCAGATTATAGCATTTGTCTGAGAATATTACAAAATGCATGATACAAAAATAAAAATAAATTATTGCTACAAGAATTCCAGGTTATCTAAGGACCAAGATAATCTACAGAATACGAAGATATAAAATACTTATTCGATATACAATATGAGAAGCTAGAATATCTGAAAATGATTTGGGGGTCAATTAGACTCCCACGCGAGCATTAATGTCACAGATATCTGAAACTAATATCAAATTATGAAACCTTAGTTATATTGTCCTATTGAGGATATATGTATATTAAAGAAGATATTCACTGCGTTTATTTAGCTTACCTCTATCTAAAACTATCTCACTCTCACGTGCTACCACGCGATTTAATTTAAGAAGTTCTTATTTATTTTGACAAAATGACCGAGTTTAGAAGAATAAATAGAAAACAGAAAATGCTGGCTAACTACACAATAATTATAATGAAAATGATATAGCAAACATTTACGTCCTTTCTTAATAAATCATATGATACTACTCACCCATGAATATTCTGATCAGCCTATCCGCAGCACGTTGATGTCTTTTGTTAAACAAAGAGAAAAGTTCTGCCCTTCCAACCTGTGCTGGGACAGAAAGGTCTGGAACAGAAATTTCTCGAACACTAATCACTTTTTCGTTTCCATCGCCAAAACGCTGCACTAGATCATTTTCCAGATGTTGAAATCTTTCAGCCTGAAATTATACATTATGTAAATGACAAAAGATCAAACTTCCAGTAAATGCAATGTAATTAGATGAATATTCTGTACACATGTATTCTAACTGCACTAAAGTTTGGATTTCCGTAGCTCGTAACTGAAATATACGGATTCCGGGGATACAGAAATGGAATATTACTTCTGATGTTCAGCAAGGTTTAAAGTTCAAAAGCGAGATGTTATATCCCGATATTCGATGCGTTTATTTACTGACTTTAAGAAAATAACTCTGCCACTTGCTTTGTCTTAAACATGTTTGGAACTATGGAATACTCTGGAGTTGGAAATCGATTCTGAACTCAAGCTGTCAGTTTACGGAATTTGGGACTGTAAAGGAACAGAAACTTCAAAATGTTGTATTGTAAGAATTTTACAGTAAGGCAGAGTTGGAGTTACCGAATATCATAACTTGAAAAAAAAAAAAAAATCATAAGTTGTCTTCTGGAGCTAACTTAACCTTTCTGAAATCTCTTAGGTAAAGCTGCTTTAAAGTTAATCAACTGAATAGATTCCTTAGCTAGCAAGTTAAATATATTATTATATCAAATATGGGTCGTTTGTAAGAAAGCCCCACCTAGGTTTATGTCAAAAGAAAACAAGTACGAAACTGATATATGAAACCTAAACGCCATGTTAACAGATTTCAATATATCCAATATACCAATATATCCATCTCAAATGTTAAGATGCGCTTAGTTAGTTACCTGTCTTTTGAGACTAAGGCAGTGTTATCTTGTCATTATGACAATAAACAATAAATATATATATCCCAACCCGTCTGGTCAGCGTGGGAGCAGTAGACCAACTCCTCCCTTCGGGGAGAGGCCTCATCCAGAAGTGGATTGAATATGGCTGTGATTTATTATCTATCTATCTATCTATCTATCTATCTATCTATCTATCTATCTATCTATCTCTCTCTCTCTCT